>ML679086.1:359-16616 GCA_007922305.1 Dermatemys mawii
CCCTATAGTAGCTCAGCTGCCTAGAGAAGCCCCGTCAGCCCCGCCCTCCCTCATAGGAGCTCAGCTGCCTAGAGATGCCCAGTGAGACCCACCCTGACCCCATAGGAGCTCAGCTGCCTAGAGAAGCCCTGTGAGCCCCATATTGCCCCCATAGGAGCTGAGCTGCCTAGAGAAGCCCAGTCAGCCCCGCCCTTCCCCCATAGGAGCTCAGTGGCCTAGAGAAGCCCCGTCAGCCCCGCCGTGGCCCCATAGGAGCTCAGCTGCCTAGAGAAATCCTGTCTCCTGGTCGTTTTCTCGCTTGAGGGCCCAGAGCTAAAAGAAACAAACACATGCCTAGCAGAGGATGGTTCCGTTCCATTAACTCCTGGATTTCACACCCAACCAGCTTCAGCTGCCCCACTCTGCTGGCTTTTTGCTCTTAGTACTCAGCACCCAGTATCCACATTAGCACCTTGCAAGGACCAGCGCCTGCAGGCAGATACGCACAGTGCTAGGTGGCAGATTTGATAACAGTAGTGGTGTTTTTATGTGTCTCTGTGGAGCAATGGGCCAGTATGTTTGGCTGTTAATTGAAAGGTTGGTGGTTCAAACCCACCCGTGAATGACAGTGATCCCATGCTGTTTTCTTGCTTCTTGAGATGCCTCAAGCCCACTAAGGCTGGTTTGTAGAAACTTTTGTGGTGCCCAGTGCGTGGACCCCCAAACTCCACTGCCCCTACGCACCTGCCTAAGACTCTACGAGGTAGTTTGGGTATGTGGTGGGGTCTAGGATGCAGGCCCTGGGCTGGGGCAAGTGACTGGGGGCAGAAGGCTTGCAGGCTGAACCTCTGGGAGGGAGTTTGGGGATGGGAGAGTTGCAGACTCTGGGAGGGAGTTTGTGGGTAGGAAAGGGGTGGGGGTGCAGGATCTGGGAGGGGACGGGGTGCTTATTTGGGGCTCCTAAGCAGGATAAGCTGGGGGGTCTCTGCACACTGCTACCCCCAGGCACCACCCTGCAGCTTCCCATGGGGGTGGGAGGCACTGTGGGAGGCACTTGGAGGGGCCGAAGGTGCCAAATACTCCGCGATCAGCCCCAGGAAGGTGGAAGCTGTAAGCTGTGAAGCTCCTCGCCCTGGAGAAAGTCTGTTCACAGAGAGGAAGCTTTCCCCCAAATTCCTGACTGGCTTCATTGGGAGCAGTTCCAGAGTATCGCCCGGGGGACTCCATGACAGAAGGCAAGGCTGAGTTCACGCACTAATGCCCTGAAATATTTCAGTGCCCCAGAGGAATCCAGAGCCCTGCTCTTGGAATGATGTGCTGGAGATTTGGAAAGGAGAGGGACTGTCTGAATTGTCACCTTGGGAAATGAGCAACAATCTACAGCAATGTCGTTAACACAGACACACTCTGATCATGCTCCAGCTGGAAGGGAAATGGGCAGGAATTCTCGCTGTTCAGCCATGGCCACACTGACACTAATGTGCGGCCGTGAATGTGCTGGGGGAGCTGGGCTGAGCAAACAATTGAAGTGACAATTCTGTGAGAACTGAATCCTCGTGTAATGAAAATGCCCCATATGAGGTAGTTGTGGCTGAGTGGTTAAGGCGATGGACTAGAAATCCATTGGGGTCTCCCCGCACAGGTTCAAATCCTGTCAACTACGGAAGCACCACGCTCTTCTTATTACTGTAGTCTCAGTGCCTGAGCATCCACAGTGCAAACTGGAGCCAGAGCTGGTCTCAGTCTCAGACTGTCTGCACTTCAAATGCTTCTCTGGCTCTACTGTAGCACTTGGGAGTAGACAGTCATTGGAGGGGTTTCCACATCACTTTAGGAACCAGGTTGACAGAAAAATTCTTCCATCCACCCAGTGCTGTCTATCCCAGGGCTTAGATCAGTTGAACTACACTGGTGAGGAGGGTGGGTTTTTCATACCTGGAGAGAGGTAGCTCTGCCAGTTAAGTGTCCAGAGTCTCTCAGCCCTTAGCTCTACCTTTGTGTTTCAGTGCATGCAATCAACAGTGTGAGGAAAACATCCACTCACAAACACAGAGACTGAATTCCCCAAATGAAATCTGACTGCAATTTCCCAAGAGTCATAAAATTCAGTTCATTCTTGGAGGGGAGAGAAAAAGTAAGGGACATTAATGTCTAGGCTTGAGTCAATAAAGTGATGGGTTTAATTAATATAGTAAAAATGAGGGTTGTTGATTAATCACAGTTAATGCAAATCTATGATCATAAATTCAAATCTACATCATAAGGAGAATTCCAACCCCAGAACACGCTGGGCAGGGCCCTTTGCCTCTATTTCTCACCTTGCGGTGTGACAGGCCAATCCAATGTCTCTTTAACAGACCCTCCGCTCTCCTTCTATGAAATCCCACCCCCCTCGGGCAGGAAAGACCCCAGGGTCGGAGAAGGAGGTCTTGAGTGATACCTCAGCTTCTGCTGACCACACTCTCTCCCCTGGCTCTCAGTTTGCACTGGTCACTCTGCATCACTGCTCCACGGCATTGTCCTTCCCCCTGCTGCTGAGAGCTCCTGTGTCGCCCTTTTCTCTTCTCTCACCTGCCTGTCTCCTGCAGCCTCTGCACCACCATGTAGTGGGAGAACCTCGCTACCAGTGCAGACTGGGCAGCCTCTTTAATTGCCACACGTTGGATGGGGCATGAACCTGCCAGCTGTGGGAGACTAACTCCTTGCTCTGCCCTTTCCATCCAAGGTCCTGCTCCTTCCACAAACTCTGCTGGAGCCTAGGTACAGAGCTCTTTGGGATAACAGCCAGGGGAAGGGACAATAGTCTGTTCTGCACGGTGATTGCTTCAGTCAGCCATTCCTGCCTCGAGGGTAGAGGAAAAACCCCTCTGGAATAGCAAAAGCCAGAATTAAAGACCATTTCTGGCTCTGCCACTCACTTTCTCTTCACGGAGGGGACCATGTTTTGTGTGAGGCTAGATATCTCAGTTGGTAGAGAGTCAGGCTTTTTTTCTGGGGGTCCAGGATTCAAGCCCCTGTCTAGATACTCTGCTTTTAAGGTGCTTTGTGACTCCTGGGGCTGTCCAGAGCCACAGAGAGATTCCTTGAAGCTGTGGCCATTTCCTGGATAGGCCCCTTTCTCCAGAGTGATCCATAAGAATGAGGAGATGGTCAGGACCACAGGAGGAGGGCTAGAATTCACAGTCTCTGGCTGGCGGAAAGTACCAGAGTTTCAGGGAGAGAGAGGGATCAGCTACAGAGAAGCAATGAGTCCAGAGTGCAAGGGTACAGGGGAGTCAAAACAGAAGAATGGCCCTACTGGGTCAGACTGAAAGTCCATTTAGCACAGTATTGTGTCCTCCGCCAGTGCCAGGTGTCCCTGATCCCTTCCTGTTGCTCATTCCAAGCTTCTGGCAAACTGAGGCTAGGGACATCATCCCTGCCCATCCTGGATACAGCCATTTATTGACCCATCCTCCATGAACTTCTTTAGTTCTTTTTGAACCTTGGAATAGTCTTGATCGTCACAACAGGCTGTGGCAAGAAGTTCCACAGGTTAACTGTGCATTGTATGAAGAAATACTTCCTTTGCTTTGTTTTCAACATGCTTCCTATTAATTTCATTTGGTGATCCCCTATCATCTGTACAAGCAGGCTGGCTAATCTAGTGAGGAGGGCTTTAAACTAGGTTCACTGGGGGAAGGAGGACAAAGGCCTGAGGTGAGCAGGGAAATGGGATACTGGGACATAGCACAACCAGGAGAGTGCAAGAGGGGAGGACTCTTGTCTCATATTGAGCCAGTGGGACAATCAGCACGTTATCTTAATACCTATACACAAATGCAGGAAGCCTGGGAAACAAGCAGGGAGAACTGGAAGTCCTGGCACAGTCATGGAACTATGGTGTGATTGGAATAACAGAAACTTGGTGGGATAACTCACAGGACTGAAGTACTGTCATGGACAGATATAAACTATTCAGGAAGGACAGGCAGGGCAGAAAGGGTGGGGGAGTTGCCTTGTATGTAAGAGAACAGTATGACTGCTCAGAGCTCCGGTATGAAACTGCAGATAAACCTGAGAGTCTCTGGATTAAGTTTAGAAGTGTGAACAAGAAGGCTGATGTTGTAGTGGGAGTCTGCTATAGACCACCAGACCAGGGGGATGAGATGGATGAGGCTTTCTCCCAGCAACTAAGAGAAGTTTCTAGATCACAAGCCGTGGTTCTCATGGGAGATTTTAATCACCCTGATATCTCCTGGGAGAGCAATACATCTGTGTACAGACACTCCAGGAAGTTTTTGGAAAGTGTAGGGGACAATTTCCTGGTGCAAGTGCTGGAGGAACCAACTAGGGGCAGAGCTCTTCTTGACCTGCTGCTCACAAACCAGGAAGAATTAGTACGGGAAGCAAAAGTGATTGGGAACCTGGGAGGCAGTGACCATGAGATGGTCGAATTCAGGATCCTGACACAGGGAAGAAAGGAGAACAGCAGAATATGGACCCTGGACTTCAGAAAAGCAGACTTTGACTCCCTCAGGGAACTGATGGGCAGGATCCCCTGCGAGAATCAACAGAAAGAGGAAAGGAATCCAGGAGAGCTGGCTGTGTTTTAAAGAATCCTTCTAGAGGTTACAGAAACAAACCATCCCGATGTGTAGAAAGAATAGTAAATATGGCAGGTGACAAGCTTGGCTTAACAGTGAAATCCTTGCTGATCTTAAATGCAAAAAAGAAGCTTACAAGAAGTGTAAGACTGGGCAAATGACTAGGGAGGAATATCAAAATATTGCTCAGGCCTGCAGGCGTTAAATCAGAAAGGCCAAATCACATTTGGAGTTGCAGCTAGCAAGGGATGTTACGTGTAACAAGGGTGAAAGAAACCATGAACTATGTAGCTCTCACAAGGAAGGGATACGGGTTCCAAAAGCCAGTAAATTGAGAGTGAGGCGGATTGGTTTTTGTTTTTTCCCTGGAGCTTGATAAATGCTATTTTTTCTCTTTCCAGCGTATAACAGCAAAGTTATTCTTCATCCCATTAGGAGTCTGGCTATAGATTGCACAGCTGGATTCTCAGTGGTGCACCAGCATTGAGGCTCTTCTACTATGATCTGAAATCATTAAGTACTGTGTTAAGTAGGAGGCTCTCTAGCATTAGTTTTATGAGTGGTGGGGCGAAGCATTCATGTAACTCAGTTGGGTGTGTCCCTGCCTGTAGATCTCTGTGTAAGTGCAATATCTGACAGAGATTCACAACTTGTCACAGCATCACAGTGTGAGAAGGAGCCCAGGTGGTAGGACACAGAACTCAGCGGTCCCACAATTCAGGTTGCAGCCGGTAGATCCCATCACAGACTTTCAACAACCACGGCAGCTGTTCACTGAGACCGAGATAGAGACATGCCAAAATAGTGATCTCCAGACATCAAAGTGTCTGGAATTCTGTGAACAGAGAGGACCCTGCTAGTGGAAAATGCCTTTGGAAAAGTCCCTTCAGTCAGCAGCTGTGGTTGTACAGTGCTTAGTGCTCTGCACTGTGGACTCACAGATGGACGTTGAGTTACGGTGACCTTTTCTTTGTCTCCAAATTTCTTAGGTGCCTCCTTCCAACACTTGTCAAAAAAAACAACTGGTTTCTTTTGCAAGCATTTGCATTGCTAGGCATAGGTAGTCTTCTCTGTCTCCTCAAAAGATGGGAAGAACAGACATGTTTAGCAAGGTACCACTGGAGCTACACCATTAACCTCTACTCTACCTGGCATCTGCCTTGGCCAGCTTAGCTATGGTGCCGCTGTCTAGGACTTTTCTCCTAACTCTCCATTTTTCGTCAATGCTAATCAAAAGGAAGGTGAGCGGAGAGTAACTCTCCAGTTCCTGCAAGAGCTGCAGAGATTGCGCTGTCAGGATCTGTGTGTGTAGACATCCCCAGTGAATCACAAGGACACGTGGAACTGGATCTTGTGTTGCAGCAATTGAGCCGAAGTAACCACTATGTCAATGACAAATCCCAGCAGTCTTTTCATCAACTCGCATGTCCTGCATCATATCTTCTTGAGGCTCTTGTGCAGTCACTGAAGCTAAGCAGGATCAGCTGAGTCAGCAGCTGGATGGGAGACCTGTGGGGAATACCAAGGGGTTGCAGGAAGTGAAGTTCTTCCTTCTGCAGTCCTCACCAGGCTTGTGAACTGATTATTTCTAGTGCTCCTCTTCAAAGAAGCCTTTTCCTTAACAAGCAATTACTTGGATTGCCAAGGGAGATCTCTTCAGTTTCCTGGAAAGACACAGGAAAATGTGATGAGAGGACACAGAAGCCCTATAACAAGGCACCACTGGGAGTTGAACCCAGGATCTCCTGTTTACTAGACAGGGGCTTTAACCAACTAAGCCATGGTGCCTTCCTCAAGACCAAGCTTGCAACTGTTCCACTTGATGTTCCAAGTCAAGACCTATAAATTCCAAAGTACAGATGTTCCTCATTTCCCTCAAAACTTGCAGCTCTTGAGCTATCTGGCTCTCTGTGCAGAGAAAACCAGAGCTGAGTTGACAGAGGGGTCAGACATGTGCTGCTCCCCCCAGCCACTGTGATCATATAGTGGTTAGTACTTTGCATTTCCTGTTGGTATCCAGGAAGTGGCCGGGTGAAAGAATGATCCCTGGAGCTCCATTGGCTGGAAACCAGCCAATGGGAGCTGTAGGGGTGGCATTTGGAGGTGCAGGCAGCGCACAGAGACTCTCTGCCCCCTCCCTCCCCGGGGCAGCACGCACAGATGTGCCAGCAGCCAGCCGCAGACCAGAAACTGCCTGTGGTAAGAGCCTCCCAGCCAGAGCCTTCACCCCAAACCCCAGTCCAGAGCTGCCTCCCAGACCCCTCCCCTGTCCCTCACCCCAGTACTCTGATCCAGCCCTGAGCCTCCTTCTTGACCCAAATTCCCCTCCAGAGCCTCCACCCCTCACCCCCTCCTGCACCCAAACACTCTGCCCCAGCCCAGAACCCCCTCATGCACCCAGATTCCCCCCCAGCCTGCACCCTTCACCTGCCCCCGCACCCCAACATGCTGTGTGAGATGCCAGATTGCCAGGCAGCTGTGTTGGTCAAAGGACAGGTGTGTTTCTGTGGTGCAATGGGTGAGCGTGTTTGGCTGTTAATTAAAAAGATGGTGCCTGCCCAGGGACAGCACTAAACCTGGGCTGCTTCTTTTCTCCTCAAGACCAGCTCTGAGCCTCAAAGGTCCCCGTTTGCAACCTGGAAACCGTCCCTCAGTGATTTCAGCTGGTGGCCTGAAGAATGTGCTGGATGCGACTCAGAAACCCACGTCCCAGCAGCCATGCTCGGGGCTGAGCCTTAATCCTGAAGGCCAAGCGCAAAACCTTCAGCTCTTGGCCTGGCTCATGGCTCATCAGGGAAGTGCGGCCATGCTGCCCCAGCCTGAGTCACGTCCACAGCCTGGCTCGCCCCGGCTGACGGAGCGCAGAGCCACGCGAGTCAATGGCAGGTGGAGTCGGGAGCCTCGGCTTTTTCCCTTGACAGCCACCCAGTGCTGCCTAGTGTCCCGAGAGCCTCCCTCCTGTTCTCCTGCAGCAGCCACCTGCCGGTGTGGGTGGGAAAAGGGGACGAGGAAGCACTGCTGCCTCAGGCCGGGACAGGAGAACCTCACCATGTGCAGGCCTGTCTCATGCCTTCAGTTCAGGCAGCCAGAGGTGCATGGGAGCTCCCTGGCAGGCCACCACCTCAGCCGCCTCATGGCCCAAGCTCTTGATGCTCTGCTTGTCACTGCCTCGCTTGAAGGCCCAGAGCGAAAAGAAACAAACACAGGCCCAGCAGAGGAGGGTTTCGATCCATGGGTTATGGGCCCAGCACACTCCCGCTGCACTACTCTGCTTCTTCTTCTTCATGTGTTGTACCCAGCACCGAGCATCCACACTAGCACCATGAAAGCTCTAGCACTGGCAGGCGGATGTGCAGGTTGCTATGTACCCCCAGACTGGCATTTCTGTGCACCATGGATCAGTTTGTTTGGCTGTTAGTAGATGAGGGTTGTTCAAGCCCACCATGGCAGGTTTGTAGATATTTTGACATGCCCAGAGCCCCCACCCCAAACTCTACCCTCCCACATCTGCCTAAGGCTGTGGGAGGGAGTTTGGGTAGCAGAAAGGTCTAGGGTGCTGGGGAAGGGGATTTGGGTGCAGGATTTAGGCTCTGGGATGCAGTTTGGGTGCTTGGTGCAGGCTCCAGGACCCAGTAGAGTGGACAGTTACTTTCCTTGTCTTACATATGCCACTCCTCCTAATACATCCCAGAATGATAATTAGCCTTTTTCACAACTGCATCACGTCGTTGACTCATATTCAATGTTAGATCCATAGCCAGTAATTCCTCATTTTGCAGGTGTGCATTTGATTTTTCCTTTCTAAGTGTGGTACTTTTCCCTTGTTTTTATTGAATTTTATCTTGTTGATTTCAGATGTTATGTCATAACAGCTATCAGGCAAATGACTGGCTCCCACATGATTTGAAAGAGCAAGACAAAGCCTTGAAACTCCACCTGTGCTTAGCTATGGAGCTACGGGTCCCAAAGTCCCCCTGAGATCTGAGCTCAGCCTGCAGTATTCAGTGATCTGACAGTGCCCCTTACGCTATGGGAGCAGATGGGGTCACAGTCTCTAGACACCTGTGACCCTCAGCTGGCAGCTTGTACTCTGCACTCACAGCTTCTCTGTAGCTGCTCCCTCTCTCTTCTCCCCTCTCTCTCCTGCTCTCTCCCTCCCCTTGACTTTCTCAGCATCAGGCCCACAGTACTTCCCACCAACCAGAGGCTGCACTTTCTGGGCCTGTCTCTGTGGATGTGGGCTTTTAGCCTGCTTCCTAAGCACTCAGCAGGAGAAAGGGGCCTTTCCAGGAAATTGTCATGGCTTGTGGGAATCCGTGTGTGGCTCTGGACTCGCCCAGGATTCGTTTGGTGACTGGCACGCACAAATATTAGAAACCAACTGCTAAAACAAGGGCTCAAATACAGGACCACCCAGTTAAAAGCCTCATGGTCTATCAAAGGAGTTAGTTTGGCTTCCTAAAAATATTCACCCCTTCCACCACAAGTGCAAGAGGGCAGGCAAAAGGCAAAAAAAGTCCCAGGGAATCTCTCCTCTTTTTCTTCACAGCTACTGCCCCTCATCTGGATTCTTCTTCCTCCCTCCTGTGCACCTTTGGGACTAAATCTCCCCACCTAGACAGCCAGTCCGTCCGCTGCACCCCAATGCCCCATGCCTAATCCTCCCGGCAAAAGTCCTGCACCTGGCTTCATAGAATTAAGTCTCAAATCTTCCTGGAGTTCTTCTGTCCAGGGAGTCTCTGTCCTACTCAGTAGTTGACCCTAGAAACACAATGTCCACCTTCTCCAAAGAAGTGGTTGGCAGCATTTTGACTGTGTGGCCTAATGGATAAGGTACCTGAATTTGGATCAAGTAATTAAGCGTTTGAGTCCCTTTGTAGTTGGTTTTGTGCAGTTTTATCTTTCTGCTAAAAGTCCTGCTGTCTTCAGGTCTGGAACCTCTTCCTGGCCACTCTGACCAATATTCTGCCTTTAGCTAAAGGCCCAGGAAAGAGTTGGGTTTGGGCACATTGATGCTTTTACAGATGCCCCTTCCCCAGTACCACCCTATCTCAGCTGTGCAGAAGAACTTTTGTCCCCAGTCCCTGCCTCCTCTGGCACCAACGCCAAGAGCCACCCTGCCTCACTCTCCTCCTGCTGCAGTGGGTCGAAGAAGAAGTCATTTGGGAAAGACAGCTCCTGTCTCATTGTTAAAGGTGAGGTGGGCCAACTAGGAGCAGAAGCCCAGGCTCTGTTCTCCTGCTGCTGAGCTCAAGATCAGGGACTCACCTCAGGTAAAGGTGCTGCTAGGCTCCCAGAAAACAAGCCACCAGTTTGCAAAGAAAGATGAAGAGGCCTGCCAAAGCCTGGGATTGAACCAAGGACCTTTAGATCTTCAGTCTAATGCTCTCCCAAATGAGCTACTTTAGCACCCCCAAAGGGCATCCTTTGGAATTGCCCATGAAGACAAGATTTGCTTTTCTCTGCCTTGCTCAGCTTGACTTGCTTCCTCACCCCATTCCTGCCTAGTTCTTGTACTGACCTGGTGGCGGAAGAGGACTCGGGGAGCAGTGACGTGGGGAGGAAGTTGAGCTGAACCCTCAGCTACACTAGACCCTGGTGGTGAGAGTCTGGACACCACTTGCCACCCCACCCTGTTGTCCTGGCTTCCCCACTGGACGTCATTTGGGGAGGGAAGTGGGGTTCTGACTCCCCTCCCCCATTTTCAAACACCAGAGGAGTGTGAACAGGAGAACGAACGGCTGCTCCACACTCCTGCCGGAGGAACCCAACACCCTTAGCTGTGGCAGTGAGAAGTGTCTGGGGGCCGACAGGCCTGTCCCCGAGGAGCTCGAACAGCAGCTGCCACCTCCCCCTCGGCTCCAGGCTGTGGGAAATGCTCATTGCCTGGCTGAAGGGGTGAATGCTGCTCCGTGCTCTGGAGAGCGTCTGTATTGGTC
Organism: Dermatemys mawii; assembly: GCA_007922305.1. Lineage (NCBI taxonomy): Eukaryota > Metazoa > Chordata > Testudines > Dermatemydidae > Dermatemys > Dermatemys mawii. The sequence continues at coordinate 10,864 of ML679086.1, forward strand.
TGTCACCCCCCTTCACTGAGCCAGTCTGATAAGGTCCCCAGTGCCCCCTCCTCCCTGACAGCTGAGAGTCTGTGCAGACATCAACCCCTGCACCAGCCCCCACAGCCAGCAGCAGCGCTCTCCACCCCAGCCCCACAGGGGCACTCAATGCCCTTCATGGGGGAAAATGGCTTCTTGGTGTCCAGCTTGTAGACTGACACCAGGAGAGAGCCGTGTGTGGCTCACCTGGTTGGAGAGAAAAGACCTGATGAGAGCTGATCTCCTTCCTTCTCCCCCACCATGCTGCTCAGCTTTATTGTCACTGACATAGTCAGTGCTTCCCTTCAGGGTCGGCCCTAGACGGGTGCAGGGGCCAGGGACTATTACCCACCTTTGCACCCCAGGGTCTGCCCCTACTCCACCCCTTCTCCCAAGTCCCCACCCCACCTTTTCCAGCCCCTGCTCTGCCTCTTTCTCTCCTCCACCCCCTCCCGTAAGTGACATCAGGAGTCTGTATGAAGAGGTAATCGATACAGGTAATTGTGCACCAGGCAGGGTTGTTTGGAAGCCAAAGACTTGATGCTTCTGTCCCACTCCACTGTCAAGTTTTAACAAATTAGGACAAGTCAACAAATAAGAACAACCCCAGGTATCAGTAACTGCTACAGGTAGCAAATTCCTACAGGTAACAGTTTCTGGCACTACACCCGTGCAGCTCTTCTCCCCAGCTCTTCTTGGACTCCTGCTCTCGGCCCCCACTCTGGCCCAGATACTTCCAGCTCACATAGGGGATGAGACCCCTGGCCTGGTGACTCCCTCATTACACAGCCTGGGCTGTCGGTCTGGCTACCTTGGAGCTTTGGCCTCTTCTCATTGTCCCTGGGGACTGCCAGACTCCACGTCCTGATTTCTCATTGACCCTTCCCCTTCTATTGGTACTGGGAACTAGCCAAGTGAAAACCCCACTAAGTATTAATAAGGGGCTGACAGGCTCCTTATACACACCAGCCTGAGGGTTCCATGGTGTAATGGTTAGCACTCAGGACTTTGAATCCTGCAATCTGAGTTCAAATCTCAGTGGGACCTTTGTGAGGTTACTGTAACTATCTGGGATTATATAGCTCACTGGTACAACCGAAGTCCTGTAGGGGCACCAAATAGTATGTAAAGGGGGTCATATGAGGTGTTTAAGACCAGGTTATGGTTGGCTGATTATGCTATTTGTAGGTGTACATCATTTTTGTAGTTAAAGTTATGAATATTGGCTCTGTACTGTCTGTCTTTCCAAATATTGTGCTATGCTGTTGGGGACATTCCAGAACCCTTGGCCTTAGCTTTGTTTACCCAGCTTGATGGCCCATTAAGGACCATCAGCTACACAATGGACTTGTTGGGAGCTTGGAATGCTCCAACCCACATGAGAAATCTAGCAGAGGATGTGCAAGATAGATGGTGGGCAATGGCTGCCACCTAGGAATCCTGAATTATGCATGGTCATGTGATCTGCCCATGTGACTCCAGAACTCCATGGGGCTGGACTTTTCACAGCAGGAACAAAGAGATTCTTGTACCTGGGGAAAAGTATAAATAAACCTGCCACAGCTCCTCCATCTTGTCTTCAGTCTCCAGTCTCCAGCCTTGCTCCTACCTCTGGATGGGACTTTGTTACAAATTGAAGCTCTGGCCAAAGGACTGAATGACCCATCCCTCCAGGGCGGTGGTTCTCAAACTTTTGAGAACCACGACCCATTTTTCCTTCCTCGGCTACCACAGTAGACCGTTTTATGTCCGCCGAAAAGCCGCCAAATAAATTACTGCCACATTCGGCGACTTTTCGGCGGACATGCCGAGCACTCTCGAAAGCCACTGAATGTGGAAGCAATTCATTTGGCGGCTTTTAAGTGGCAGCAGAAGCTCGCGACCCCCTGGGAAGCGCTTGGCGACCCCCGGGAGGTCATGACCCCCAGTTTGAGAAACCCTGCTCCAGGGGATGCATTCTAGAGACTTTGATTTGAACCTACAGTTTATTCTACCACTGATGCAAGCCTGAACCAAGAGATTTGCCATTACTGCATGTATTTGATTTCCTTTAACCATTTCTAACACTCACCTATATCTTTTTCCTTGTATAATAAACCTTTAGATTTTAGATTCTAAAGGATTGGCAACAGCATGATTTGTGGGTAAGAACTAATTTGTATATTGACCTGGGGCCTAATTCTTTGGAATTGGGAAGAACCGTTTTCTTTATTTGGGGTATTGGTTTTCATAACCATTTGTCCCCAGGACAGGTGGCTGCTGGTGGTGATGCTGGCAAACTGGAGTGTCTAAGGGAATTGCTTGTATGACTTGTGGCTAACCAGTGGGGCAAAACCAGAGTCTTTTCTGTTTGGCTTGTTTGGTTTGTCTTAGAGGTGGAGAAACCCCAGCTTTGGACTGTAAATGTCCTGTTTGAAGCAATTTGTCCTGACTTGGCACTCTTGGTTGGATCCCACCAGGAACAGCACCATCACAACCTTATGTTGGTTTGTGGTAAAACCTTGGAGTTTGAAGTACTCACTTCTGTCTCCAGCTGTGCAAGAGTGAGATGTCTCCTGGTGACTCATGTCAAGAGGTTCAGGTCTTTGGTTAGGTTTCTTGCTGCTTCACCTCATTCTCACAAATTTGATCCATGTGTTTGATATCCCACCCCCAACTCCTTCCTGGGGCTGTAGCTGAAGCCAGAACATTGGCCTGAGTGACCAAGAAGAGGTTCAAGGGATGAAAAAAATCAGGATTTTCAGCACAAAGGGAAAATTGTCCATGCACAACAGCAAATGGACTCCAGCCCTCAATTATTTGATTGGCAGCCAGACACTTTAGCCATCAGACCATAGGAAAAAAGCTGCTCCAAGGACTTCTTGAGAAAAGGTGGACACCGTGTTTCTTGGGTCAGCTACTGAGCAGGACAGAGACTCTCTGGGCACAAGAAGTAGAGTCCCCAGCGAGATGTGAGAATTAATTCTATGGAGCCAGGTGCAGGATTTTGATGCAGAAATTTCATCAGAAAGGACAGAAAGGACACTGAGGAGGAATCCAGTTGACAGGCAGTGGCTGTGGAGAAAGAGGAAGGGTTCCTTGGACTTTTTTCCCTTGCTTATGTCTCCTGCCTTGCTTATGTGGTGGAAGGGGAAGTGTTTTCAACACACCTGACTAGCTCAGTTGATGATGGATCAGTTTGTTAATTTTAGGATTGAAGCCCCTGTTGATCTACTTTGGTTTCATGTTGCCTTCTCAAAGCACTGTCTGTGCTACTGCACATGGCTAAATGAAGAGAACAAACCCCAACTTCCCTCTGTGCTTTGGGAGCCAGGTTGGCTGGGGGAATTCTGGATTTCAGATGTCAAGCCTGGGCATTGTGACTATTTACCAGTTTCTCTCTCATAAGGGCAGCACAGGGGTCCAAGCTGTGATGGCCGAGTGGTTAAGGCGTTGGACTTGAAATCCAATAGGGTTCCCCTGCGTAGGTTCAAATCCTGCTCACAGCGAAGCCTACATTTTAGCCAGTCTCAAACCCAGCAATACCCCTCTACACACCCCTGAGAAATTCTCCATTCTCTCCCCACCCCAAGGAAATCCTGGTCTGCTCCATTCATAGAGATCCTGGGACAGCGCCTCACACTGTGTCCCTGAGGTGTCAGGAAAATTCTCAGCACCTCAACCCCCTTCTGCTCCCCTGGTACCCCCTAGATCAGACATAACCCCAGCTGCTGCTCCTTTCTCTACATTGTGAAAGTCCCCAAGTCAGTGCAGCCAGAGGCCCTGGTTCCAAGGGTGCTACGGGGCTACAGCACCAATAGAAAAATAATTGGTGCTCAGCACCCCTGCCCAGCACCTCCCACCTGCTAGCAGGCCTGTCTGACAGACTCATCCCCTTCACCCCCAGAGCCTCCTGCCTGCCAGTGATCAGCTGTTCAGTGCTGTGCAAGAGGCACTGGAGTGGTAGGAGCTGGGACAGGAAGGAGTGGGGGAGAGAGAGGAATGGGGAAGGAAGGCCCAGGGCAGGATAGGGTAGGGTGGGAAGAGATGGAATGCGGGTTTGGGGGAACAAGGAGAGTGGGGGCAGAGCCTGAGGTGCAGCAGGGGGTGATGTTGCACTCTGTATGATGTCCATTTTGTGTACCACAGCTGACAAAAACATCCCAGAGAGCGAAACAGTAGGACAAATAACAAATATGTATCTGCCTCAGTAACTCAGTCTGGAGAGCATTAACTTGAAGATCTAAAGATCCTTTGTTCAACACCCAGGCTGTGGCGGGCCCTTTAATAGGTACCCGTACAGGGGTGGCTTATTTTCTGGGAGTGCAGCAACACCTTTACCTGAGGCAAATGCCTGGTTTTGAGCTCACAAGCAGGACAACAGAACAGGGGCTTCTGCTCCTCATTGGCCCCCCCTAACCTTTAACAGTGAGAGACGAGAGCTGTCTTTCCCACACGACTTATTGGTCAACCCAATATGGCAGGAAGAGAATGAGGCCGGGTGGCCCTTGGAGATGGGGAGGAACTGGGAACAAAACCTCCTCACACAGCTAAGCATGGGTAGTACAAGGGATGGGGCATGTATGAAAGTGGCCCTGTGGAACGTGGCAGGGATTCGGGGGCCAAGGAGAAGGTGCTTGATGTTCAGTGCCTTGTAGCAGTTGGACTTGGACCTGGGGGGTGTTCAGGAAATGCACATTAATCCCTTTAGGGTAGCTCGATGGGCAGAGGGTGACTGGAGGAAGGGCATTACTGGTGGACTTTGTGCTCTGTGGCACTGGTTACCACTGTTTATGTGTGTATGGTCCCCACTTAAGGTGTGAAAGGAAAGATCAATGGAAGGAACTGGCTCCCTTCCTCTGGACCACACGGTGTTTGGTGTCATGGGGGGATTTTAATTGTGTCAGCTGGACTGAGGACCGCTGGTCCCATTTTCTCAACTGTCAGAGGAAATGTTTTTACAATGAGCACTACCTGGCACAGGTCTGTAGCGAGGTCGGCTTAGAGGATTTGTTTCTCCATGATCTGGAAAAAGGAGTAAACAGTAAGGTGGCAAAATTTGCAGATGATACAAAACTCCTCTAGATAGTTAAGACTAAAGCAGACTGTGAAGAGCTACAAAAAGAATCTCAAACAACTGGGTGACTGGACAACAAAATGGCAGATGAAATTTAATGTTAATAAATGGAAAGTAATGCACACTGGAAAGCATAATCCCCACTATAGATGTTAAATGATGGGTCCTAAATTACTTCTCCCACCCAAGAAAGAGATCTTGGTGTCATGGAGAATAGTTCTCTGAAAATGTCCACTCAATATGCAGCAGCAGTCAAAAAAACCCAAGCTAACAGAATGCTGGGAATAATTAAGAGAGTGATAGATTAGCGGACAAAAAATATCATGTTGCCATTATAGAAATCCATGGTATGCCCACATCTTGAATATTGGGTGTAAATATGGTCATCCCATCACAAAAAAGATAACTTGGAATTAGAAAAGGGTGAGAAAAAGGCAACAAAAATGATTAGGGATATGGGACATCTTCCGTATGAGAAGAGATTAATAAAACAGGGAATTTTCAGTATGGAGAAGAGACGGCTAAGGGGACAATATGATTGAGGTCTATAAAACCCTTATTGGTGTAGAGAAAGTTGATAAGGAAGTCCTGTGTACTATGAAATTAGTAGGCATCAAGTTTAAACCAGTCAAAAAGAAGTATTTCTTCACACAACACAGAGTCAACCTGTGGAATTCCT
>ML679093.1:0-10623 GCA_007922305.1 Dermatemys mawii
GTCCGGCTGTACCAGGGGTGGGGCTGTTGGGCCAGCACCAGGATGTCCGGCTGTACCAGCGGTGGGGCTGTAGTGGCCAGGACCAGGATGCCCGGCTGTACCAGCAGTGGGACTGTTGGGCCAATACCGCCGGGCCCTCACTGCCATTCTTGGTAGCCTCTCTGTAGGCCTCTGCTGCTGCCAGGGGAAAGCCCCGCTCACCTGAGATAACCAGGGCTCTGTTGGTGTTCAGGGCCTAGCCATGGCCACTGACCCAGGGAAATCTCCCAGTGGTGGCTCGGTGAGCCCCAGAGTCCAGCTCTGAGGCAGTGGCCCACTCCCCTGGGGCCGGTATGTCTGACCCAGCCTGGCCTGCAGGCAGTGGGACGGTGAAGCAGAGGGGCCCAACAGGGCTGCTGGCCTGGGCTGCGGTGTGTGATCAGCCCTGGCTCTGCTCTGGCCTTGAAGCCCCTCAGTGCTTCAGGCCCCTCCAGAGAGAGCTGTCAGTCTGGGTCAGTCCCTCTCCCAGCTCTACCTGTGGGCAGGACTCGGTTGACATGCCCGCTAGGCGCTCTGGGGAATGGCGGAGCTGGGGGTGTCCTCGCAGGGCTCTGGGTCGGAATGACGGGGGGGCCTGGCCTTCGCCACAGACCAGGGGTGGAGTCTCCTCTGCGCGTGGTGTTTGCTGTCTGTAGCCACCTGAGCCCTGCCCAGCGTCAGCAGTCGGGCGCGCGGTGGGATAGGCGGGGGCGGCTCACCTGCCTTGTGGAGGGCTGGCCCCAGGGCTGGTTCGGACGGGGGCGGTGCATCGTGGGCCTGGTAGGAGGGGGCTGCAGCACATACCTGACACTTCACCACCTGCGAGACACTCACCTGGACCCAGCGTGCTGGAGAGGGGCCAGGGCAGCGGCAGCCGAGGGGAGCCCCGGTGGGGTACAGAGGAGGCTGGGGCACAAGGAGGGCCCTGGGCAAGGTCTGTCTCAGGCTGTGAGCAGCCTGGGCAGGGCCAGGTCTGTTTATGCTCATGGAGAGCCCAGCACAGCGGGGCCAGGTGCCAAGTGGGGATACAGATAACACTAGCTGGGTGCTGGCAGGCCCCAGGATGTCGGAGCCTCTCTGCCTTGAGGAAGGTCGGGCTGGGGGGCAGGGTCTGCTCCAGAAGGGATCCAGTCCCGTGCTGGCCCTGGGGCAGTCCCAGCCCCTGGAGAGACATTTCCCAGCTGATGTTTCTGGGACATGGCTGGGTCCCAGCCTTCACTGCCATTGACTCCTAGGCCCACAGGATGGACGGTGCGCAGTGGGGCACCTAGGGGACAGGATCATCCCCCTGGGACTGGCACCTGCCCACCGTCAGACATGACTGCAAATGCCCCTCCCCGGTGCCGCCTCTGGGAACAGGTCAGGGCTGACCAGGAGTGTCTCTGGGATCGCTTCATGCCGCTCAGCACCTGGGGCCATGTGTCATGGAGTCCCCAAGGCGATGGTCTGGAGCTGCTCCCTACGAAGCCAGTTAGGACTATGGTGGGGAAGCTTCCTCTCTGTGAACAGCCTGTCTCCAGGGCTGGGAGCTTCACAGGTTACAGCTTCCACCTTCCTGGGTCTGACCTCGGAGCATTCAGCACCTTCTGCCCCTCCATGCGTTTCCCCCAGTGAGCCCGCCCAGGCGGGGTCCTGGGGAAGCCCGTGGGTCTGCACCCCAACTCCACAGTCAGACGCGACTCTCAGCCCGCCAGTAAAACAGAGATTTATTAGACGACAGGAACATGATCTAACACAGAGCTTGTAGGTACCCGGACCCCTCAGCTGGATCCATTTTAGGGAGCCAGGGAGGCCAGACCATGTCTGGGCCTCCCTCCCTTTCCCCAGCCACCTTCAGACTGAAACTCACTCTCCAGCCCCTCCTCTTTCTTTGTCTCTTTCCCAGCCAGACGGTGTCACCTCCTCCATCCCCCTCCTGGGCTCAGGTTACACCCTCAGGTATCATCCAGACAGGGGAGTCTCCCATCCCCACACTATATTCAAAGGAACCATTAAGACCATTCCCACTCCATCACACCATGACATGCCGGGATCAGGCCTAGTGCTCTCTGAAGAGCCGGCTTTGTGAAGATGCCCTTCCCAGTGGTCTGGGGCGCTTGCCCAGCTGTTTGTGCTCTGCTCCATGCAGATGCCTTTGATTCAGTAACTCACAGCGCCGGGAAGGCACCATCTGCAGCCGCGCTGTAGGGAGCTTCCCTGCCGAGCCCGTGCCTGCCATGTCTGCTCTGCCGCATGGCTGGTGATGGATCCTAGGAGCTCGGGATGGCCTGGCCCAGTGCAGCCACCCGTCCTGCAACCTCGCCCTATGCCAGGCACCAGCCAGTGCCCTGGGCATCTGCTCACCCCCAACCTGCTCGCAACCCCCCCAGAACTGCATCTGCCCTCCAGAACTCTGACCACAGATGGGATCCCACGTCTCTAGGCCCTGCAACCTTGTCCCAGTGGTTGAGGGCACCACGCTCCTGAGCTCCAGTTGCTGCTGCCCAGGGTATGGTCCATAACCAGCCCCAGTCCAGTCATGACTTAGAGTGCAGTGCCAGCTCTGTGACTCTGCTTAGCTCCATGCACAGCCTCCCACTACCCCACAGATGTCAAAGCCAGGAGGGACCGTGAGGCTCATGTCGTCTGGCCCCCACAAGATGCAGGGCAGAGAATCACAGCCAGCGATTTCTCTATCCCACTGAACTCTTCTGGCTGAACCAGAGCCTCCAAACCAGCCCGTCTCGATTTCAAGACCTCAGGGGAGACCAGAGGGCCTGAACCCCCAAGGAAAAGTAATGGGATCAGCTGATTGTCTCAAAGATTATTCAGCATGTATCGAGTAAGGACTTGTGAACACCCGTGACCCTGGTGATTAATGTCACGGTGAAATGTCTCTATTAACACCCTGTGAGGGATAAAGGATGCTCACTGATACTCTGCTTTAAAGTCTCTCGCCAAGCAAAGGGAGAAGCAGGTTTTCTCCCCCACAGGAAAGGCGGTTCTGACTCACTGCCCACAGTTCAGCCTGTGTCTGACCCGCCTGTGAGAGGTGTGACATTGGGAGCCCCTCAGTACCTACCAGTAGAGGGGCCCCCAGACTGTAACTCACAGCAGGCCTGACACACACACCGCCCCAACACACTGTTGTCATCATATGGAGCTCAAAGGTGTCATGTAAGGCATCTGCTGGTCCCCAAAGTCACTATGTGATGTATGTTGGGATTGTGTATAAAGAGCTGTGGATGTGTGCTAGAAAGATGTTCTTAAAATGTGTTTAGGAAACAGAGTCTGAACCTAGTCTGCCCTAGACAAAGGAATGTGTGTTCACTCCTCCAACCAGCTTGGTTACAGGCAGAGGATGATGGAAGTACAGCTACATGTAAGATAAACAAAGCCATCAAGATAAATGAGCGGGGAAGAAGTCCAGTTAACAATCATGGCAGGAGACAATGAACTTTGAGTAATACAGGGAGCAAAATCACCTTATAGTTACCCATCCCAGAGGAGATGTACAGCACCCTGTGAGCTTGGGAAAGTTGGATCCTCTAGTCTGCAGGACAAAGGATGCTGGTAACTGGATGTAAGTAAGAAAACTGCTTAGGCAAAGATTATAACGTGCTAACATTATGGTTTAATCTCTAAGGGTATGTCTACACTACCCACACACACACCAGTGGATCCGTGGGCAGCGGTCTAGATGCAATTAATCAATGCCCGATTGCTCTCCCATAGACTCCTGTACTCCACCACCATGAGAGCCACAGGCGGAGTGGATGGCGAAGGAGCAGCAGTCGATTCACTGCAGTGAAGATGCTGCGGTAAGTGGATCTAAGTACGTCGATGCCAGCTACGTTATTCACATAGCTGAAATAGCATAATTTAGATCGATCCCCCCCATTGTAGACAGGCCTAGAAAGTTGGTTTCATTTTATACCTAGCTGTGGTGTTCTTGCTTAGTATCACTTAGATATCTGCTCCTGGTTAATAAGCTCATTCTTGTTTTATTACAAAACCACTAAGTGCTGTGTATTAAACTGCTTGGTTATCTGAGGACTTACTCTCCAGGCTTCTGTGAGCTCTGTCTCTTCGGAGCCAGCAAACTTAGGATCTTGGATGAGTGTCTATGGAGAGGGACTGGACATGGCAGGGAACTGGGGTTCACTGCTTATTAGCAGCAAGGCACAGTTTGGACGGTCAGATGAATTGACCGCACACCAAAAGCCTGATTACCGCAGAATGGGAGGAGGGAGGTGGAGATGATCCAGTGAGTGATGTGCAGGAGGACGAACAAGAGCAAGCGAAGGAGCAGAGCCTAGACGGAAGAGACGAAGAAGGGGATGGGGCCTGGGAAGAGGTGGAGCAGGAGCCGGGCCTCGGGAGAAGAGGTAGGACAGGGGTGGGGCCTCCTCAGGGGGTCCGGTTGCCAGCAATTAGAAAGGTGACAACCCTACTGACCACTCGGCTTCGACCCCTTGCCTGTACCAGAACTCCAGCTACGGTACAGATTCTGGCTTGTCTGATCTCGGCACTGCTACACACTAGGGACCGAATGGCCAGGCAGCAGTTCTGCAGAAAAGGACCTAGGGGTTACAGTGCATGAGAAGCTGGATATGAGTCAACAGTGTGCCCTTGTTGCCAAGAAGGCTAATGGCATTTTGGGCTGTAGAAGTAGGGCTATTGCCAGCAGACCGAGGGATGTGATTGTTCCCCTCTATTCGACATTGGTGAGGCCTCATCTGGAATACTGTGTCCAGTTTTGGGCCCCACACTACAAGAAGGATGTGGAAAAATTGGAAAGAATCCAGAGGAGGGCAAGAAGAATGACTGGGGGCTGGAACACATGACTTATGAGGAGAGGCTGAGGGAACTGGGATTGTTTAGTCTGCAGAAGACGAGACTGAGGGGGGATTTGATAGCTGCTTTCAACTACCTGAAAGGGGGTTCCAAAGAGGATGGATCTAGACTGTTCTCAGTGGTACCAGATGACAGAACAAGGAGTAATGGTCTCAAGTTGCAGAGGGGGAGGTTTAGGTTGGTGTGACAAGCAGGGAGGAGGGTGGACATGACTCTGAGGGGAAACTGCTCTGATCGGGATACCTGGAGCTGTAACCTGAGATGAGAGAGGGGAGGGGAGTTGACACCTAGGGCCCGGGAAGTGAACAAAGGGGGACAGACGGGTGGAGGGATTTGAGAGAAGTAGAAGCTGGCTGGGGAAGAGGAGGGAGCCCGGATTCGGGGTCTCATCTCTCTGCCCCTCAGAAGGTCCTGACTAAGGGGTCTTGTTTGTACTGACAAGCTCTGAGTTGGATTGTGTTCCTGGCATCTCCAATAAACCTTCTGATCTACTGGCTGGCTAAGAATCACTGTGAATCGCAGGAAGTGGGGGGTGTGGGAACGGGACTCCCCCACCCCCTGTGACAGTTGGATATTAGGAAACACTGTTTCACTCGGAGGATGGTGAAGCACTGGAATGGGTTCCCTATGGAGATGGTGGAATCACCTTCCTTAGAGGTTTTTAAGTTCAGGCTTGACAGAGCCCTGGCTGGGATGATTTAGTTGGGGTTGGTCCTGCTTTGAGCAGTGGGTTGGACTAGATACCTCCTGAGGTCCCTTCCAACCCTGAGATTCTATAATTCTATGGTTCTGACCTCGGCCTGGCCCCAGTTCTTGGTTCCAGCACTACCCTCGGCCCAGTCCCAACCCTATGGCTAGCATCAATCTCAGCTCCAACCGCTAGGCCTGGCTTGTGGGTGGCCATGCCTGACACTAAGGGCTGAAAGCTTCCCATCCAGGTGTATCACACTGCTGTAATGCAACTGAGCGGTGACAAAGGCATGAATTACCGATGCTAGGTCTTCATTCACCAGGGTAGGATGGAGTCTCCTTGACAGCCAGAGAGCAACTAGGGTGATGTCGTGGTGGGCGTCTGCTGTAGTCCACCAGACCTGGGGGATGAGGTGGACGAGGCTTTCTTCTGGCAACTAACAGAAGTTTCCAGATCACAGGCCCTGATTCTCATGGGGGACGTCAACCCCCCTGACATCTGCTGGGAGAGCAATACAGACGTGCACAGTGTCACGGACTCACAGGTTGTGCCCACTCTTGGCCCTGTGCGGTCAGTGGGGTCCACTCTCTCCTGGGGGTTAACCCACGGCTGGATCTGGAGTAGGGTGACCAGATGTCCCGATTTTATAGCGACAGTCCCAGGTTTGGGGTCTTTTTCATATGTAGGCGTCTGTTCCCCCCGCCCCCATCCCGATTTTTCACATGTGCTCTCCTGTCACCCTAATCTACAGAGATGGGCAATAGCTCCCCGAGGGGATTACACCTCGGTGCTGCTGCCAGGCCTGGTGCCGAGGCCCCCAAACTGGGACGTGCCCCCTGAGTGGGGAGCAGAGGAGCATTCAGGGTGTGTGGCTGGAGCCCAGGCCACCTCCCATGGGGGCAGGGAGGGAGCACCACCCAGCGCTGCTCACGGCCCACCGCCCCCAGCTGTGGCCCCATCCCCAGCCCGCTTCCCCCTGTCCGCGGCCCCTGCTCCCAGCTCCAGCCTGGGGGGCACGGACAGGGGAAAGGGAGGCCTGAGGTAAAGTTTGGGGATCAGCAGCCAAGCGGGAAGCTCCCGAGAGTCTTCTAGGGCTGGAGACCACCCACGGGGCGGCTGAGTGGAGCAGCCACGCTCTGCACTGGGAGCCCACACGCTGCTGGGGCTGCAGGTTCACAGACTGTGGAACTGGGGCTCCAGCGGGCCCCCATCCCCCATCTCTGGCCTCTGTGTGCCTCCCTGAGTGCCAGATTGGGGCTCCCAGACGGGCCCTCCCCCGCCTGGCTCCATGCTCCCCTTCTGTTCCGGGAGATACCACTTCCTGCCGCCTCTCACTTGCTGTGCTTGGCTCCAGTCAGGAGCTAGCGCCTCATGCTGTCCCCGTGCAACCCCTGTGCGAAAATCCCTGCCTAGCACCTCCATGCAGCACCCCCCAATTCCTGGATAGCCCCTCCCCCCCCGGGCTGCAATCCCCAGCTCACCCTCCCCAGAACCCAGAGCCCGAAGGGCACTGCAGAACTGCTCCACCAGACATTTGCACACTCGCTGTAGTGCAGACACACATTTCTGTTACTGCCACCGATTCATATCGATGCACGCACTTATGCCTGCACTCCTGTGCACGTTGGACACACTCTTCCAGGGTGCACTCCAGGAAAGCTCAGATTTACACAAGGGCTGACAGAAGCCTGGCACCAAACTCCCCTCGGCTTCCACTGGCGTTGGGACCCCAGGCTCCCTCGTGCTTGTATGGAGTAACAGGCACAGACAGAGACTCCCCAAAGTCTGCAGGTGCGTGTGCAGGCTCAGCTAGTCACACGCACCCACCTGCACACGCTTGTGCTCACAGTTGCATACACTGACATAGGCCAACCCACAGACCCAGTGTGGCTCCCTGGAGTGGTGGGTCTCCGCTCTTGGCTCGCTCAGGGTGTATTTCCCATTTGGCTGCTCTCCCGGAAGCTGCCCATGTACACTGAGGCTCTGGCATGGCTGAGCTCCTCCGGTGCAGAGTCCGGAGCAGTGAGGGAGCTGCCCCTTCCCTCTCCCCAGCATGGGCCCAGGAAATGTGCTGTCCCATGGGCCCCCCAGGCGAGTCCCCATAATCCCTGGCACATTCCTTACCCCTGGCTGACCTGCACTGATAGACTCATAGACTTTAAGGTCAGAAGGGACCATTATGATCATCCACTCTGACCTCCTGCACAACGCAGGCCAGAGAATCTCACCCACTCATTCCTGCAATAAACCCCTCACCTATATCTGAGCTACTGAAGTCCTCAGATCTTGGTTTAAGGACTTCGAGGTGCAGAGAATCCTCTAGCAAGTGACCCGGGGCCCCTGCTTCAGAGGAAGTCGAAAAACCTCCAGGGCCTCTGCAAATTTGCCCTGGAGGAAAATTCCTTCCCGACCCCAAATATGATGATCAGCTGAACCCTGAGCATGTGGACAAGACTCACCAGCCAGATCCTGTAGTAACTCAGATCCCATCCCCTCCAACTTTCCATCATATACCACCAGGCCCCTCTATTGCCATTGTCAAAGATCAATAGCCAGAATTATGTTTTCCCATCACACCATCTCCTCCATAAACTTATCAAGCTTAGTCTTGAAGCCAGATAGGTCTTTTGCCCCCACTGCTTCCCTGGGAACGCTATTCCAGAATTTCACTCATCTGATGGTTAGAAACCTTCGCCTAATTTCGAGTCTAAACTTCCTGTTATATATCCATTTGTTCTTGTGGCCACATTAGTACTGAATTTAAATAATTCCTCTTCCTCCATGGTATTTATCCCTCTGATATATTTATAGCAAGTAATCATATGTCCCCATAGCCTTCTTTTGGATAGGCTATACAAGCCCAGCTCCCTGAGTCTCCCCCTGCTCTGAGTAACAAAGAGTCCTGTGGCACCTTAAAGACTAACTAAAGTATTAGAGCATAAGCTTTCGTGGGCTAATACCCACTTCGTCGGATGCATGCAGTGGAAGTATCAGAGGCAGGTATAAATAGGTAGGTAAGAACCAGGTGGGAGATAACAGGGTTAGTCTAATGAGGCTGAACCAGCTTGTTATCTCTAATCAGGGCGGGTGAGGTCCTCTTCTAGCAGCTGAACTGGAGGTGTGAATAGCAAGAGAAGAGAAGCTGCTTGTGCTCTAAAACTTTGGTTAGTCTTTAAGGTGCCACAGGACTCTTAGTTACTTCTGCAATCCCAGACTAACACGAGTACCCCTCTGACCCCTGCTCTGAGTCTACTGGAGGAGAGCAGCTGCCTGGGTGGATTATCCCCGTCCTTGTCTGCTGCCAACTGCCCCTGTGCCCATGGCCCTTCCCGCCAGTCCCCAGCTGCCTGTCAGCCCCTTCCCCTTCCTCTGGCTGGGGCCCATCTCCCCATCACTGCTTGTGACAATAACGCCTTTGACCCCTGCGACCCAGAGTTCTCAGCTGTCCCTGCCCACCCTGGAGCACGGCTCAAACCTGCCTGGTCAGGGCCAGTGGATGCTAGCAAGAGATGTTAAGAGTGACAAGGAGGGTTTCTTCAGGTATGTTAGCAACAAGAAGGTCAAGGAAAGTGTGGGCCCCTTACTGAATGAGGGAGGCAATCTAGTGACAGAGGATGTGGAAAAAGCAAGTGTACTCAATGCTTTTTTTGCCCCTGTCTTCACGAACAAGGTCAGCTCCCAGACTACTGCACTGTGCAGCACAGCATGGGGAGGAGGTGACCAGCCCTCTGTGGAGAAAGAAGTGGTTCAGGACTATTTAGAAAAACTGGACAAGCACAAGTCCATGGGGCCGGATGTGCTGCATCCGAGGGTGCTAAAGGAGTTGGCGGATGTGACTGCAGAGCCACTGGCCATTATCTTTGAAAACTCCTGGCCATCGGGGGAGGTTCTGGATGGCTGGAAAAAGGCTAATGTAGTGCCCATCTTTAAAAAAGGGAAGGAGGAGGATCCGGGGAACAACAGTCCAGTCAGCCTCACCTCAGTCCCTGGAAAAATCATGGAGCAGGTCCTCAAGGAATCAATTCTGAAGCACTTAAAGGAGAAGAAAGTGATCAGGAACAGTCAGCATGGATTCACCAAGGGCAAATCATGCCTGGCTAACCTAATTACCTTCTACCATGAGATAACTGGCTCTGTGGATGTGGGGAAAGCAGTGGATGTGCTATTCCTTGATTTTAGCAAAGCTTTTGATACGGTCTCCTGCTGTATTCTTGCCAGCAAGTTAAAGAAGTATGGGCTGGATGAATGGACCATAAGGTGGATAGAAAGCTGGCTGGATTGTAGGGCTCAACGGGTCGTGATCAATGGCTCCATGTCTAGTTGGCAGCTGGTATCAGGCAGAGTGTTCCAAGGGTTGGTCCTAGGGCCGGTTTTATTCAGTGTCTTTATCA
The DNA here is from genome assembly GCA_007922305.1 of Dermatemys mawii. NCBI lineage: Eukaryota > Metazoa > Chordata > Testudines > Dermatemydidae > Dermatemys > Dermatemys mawii. Next base: position 9,937 of record ML679093.1, read on the forward strand.
ATGATCTGGAGGATGCCATGGACTGCACCCTCAGCAGGTTCGCAGATGCCACTAAACTGGGAGCAGTGATAGATACCCTGGAGGGTAGGGATAGGATACAGAGGGACCTAGACAAATTAGAGGATTGGGCCAAAAGAAATTTGGTGCGGTTCAACAAGGACAAGTGCAGAGTCCTGCATTTAGGGCGTAAGAATCCCATCCACTGCTAGACTAGGGACCGAATGGCTAGGCAGCAGGTCTACAAAAAATTACCTAGTGGTTACAGTGGACGAGAAGCTGGACATGAGTCAACAGTGTGCCCTTGTTGCCAAGAAGGCTAACAGCATTTTGGGCTGTATAAGTAGGGGCATTGCCAGCAGATCGAGGGACCTGATCGTTCCCCTATATTGAGCATTGGTGAGGCCTCATCTGGAGTACTATGTCCAGTTTTGGGTCCCATATTACAAGAAGGATGTGGAAAAATTGGAAAGTCCAGTGGAGGGCAACAAAATGATTAGGGGGCTGGAGCACATGACTTACGAGGAGAGGCTGAGAAAACTGGGATTGTTTAGTCTACAGAAGAGAAGACTGAGGGGAGATTTGATAGCTGCTTTCAACTACCTGAAAGGGAGTTCCAAAGAGGATGGATCTAGACTGTTCTCAGTGGTACCAGATGACAGAACAAGGAGTAATGGTCTCAAGTTGCAG
>ML679100.1:1469-12848 GCA_007922305.1 Dermatemys mawii
GAGCCCTGCAATTCCACCCGGGATTCCTGCAGAACTCTGGGGATCTCGTCTGGTCCTGGGGACGCAGGACACTTGAATTGATCCATTTATTCCAAACCCTCCGCTAGTGACTCCTCAGCCTGGGACTGCCGCTCAGACCTGCCATCTAAAGAGAACGGCTCAGGGCTGGGAATCCCCTCCCGCTCCGCAGCACAGAAAGAGGCAATGGCCTTGTCCTCCTTGAGTGCTCCCTTAGCACCTCGCTCCCTCGAGGCCCCAGGCTTCCTGCTTCTCCCGGACTCCAGTTCTCTTTTCCCTGGAAGTTTCTGTCTCTTTTGCTAGTTGCTCTTCAAACTTTTTTTTTTTTTTTTGTTGGCCTCATTGTAAGAAATCCTGACTTGACACAGTTTATGCTCCTCTCTCTTCCTCAGGAGGATTTCACTCCAACGTTCCACGAATGCCTTTCAGCCGCTAACTGCCTCTTTCTTCTCCTGTTCAGTCCTGGGGGGAGTTTTTGGTCTGCTTACTGGGTTTTTTCTAAATTTGGGGTATACAATTAATTTGTGCCTCCATTCTAGTGTTTCAGATGTTTCCAGGCAGCTTGTAGGCCTTTTCCTCCTGTGACTCTTCCTTTTAACTTCCATGTAACTACCTCCACTTCCTCATTCTTGTGTAGTTCTCCTATTGTAAGTTAAATGCTACGGTGGCGAGCTTCTTTGGTATTCCTCCCTCCCACCCCGCAAGGAACATGAAGTGTAATTACCCGTTGATCCCCACTGCCATGCGGTTCCTCTCTACTGATCTCTTGAATTGGGTCCTGTGCTCCACTTAGGACTAAATCAAGAATTGCCTCTCCTCTTGGACTGGCTGTTCCAAGAAGCAGGCTTTACGGGCATCTAGAACAAGCCGTGGGGGGAGTGAAGAATTGATTACGAGGGCTATGGGTGCAAGGCTGGAGGGACACCGCACCCAAGTCACTGAGTAAGGGAGAAATAGAGTAAATCCTTACAAATATTCCCTGTATCTGCACCTTTGTACCTGGAGCACGAGGACTTTCAGGCGAATTATTCTGGGCATTGGGAACCTGCTTCCCACTTGTGTTTTATTAGCAGTTAATATCAGAACTCGCAGGCGGGAGTCTGGCTCGGCCACGCCTGGCTTATCTGTGGCCAGCAGGGTGGGCTGCGGGGGGCAGGCCTCTGCCAGCGGAGAGGAACCGTTCGTCCCAGGGGAGGGCGTGGAGAGGCCGTTCCTTTGCCAGAGCTGGATCTTCACTGAGTGAGACTCCAAGGGAGTTTACGGGAGCTCAAGGGCTGCCCCCACTCCAGGGAGAGGAAGGGGGCTCAGAAGAACACCCCCGTCGGGAGGGCTGTTTGAGGAGGGAGAAAGAGGCACCCTGCTGAGGTCTGCAAGTAGGGTGACCAGACAGCAAGTGTGAAAAATCGGGGCGGGGGGTAATGGGAGCCTGTTTCAGAAAAATCCCCAAATGTCGGGACTGTCCCCATAAAATCGGGACGTTGGTCCCTGTGTTTGCAAGGAGGTTCCAGGGCATGGTTGAGTAGCTGCCTGTGGCTCATTCCTGCCCTTGGGCTGGACGCTGAGGCATGGAGAGAACCCATGAGAGGCTCCAGCAGGCTCCTGGCTTTGTGCTCGGAACAGTGAAAATCACGGCACGAGTCATGTCACCAGCGTCCGCGGCCACAGACCTTGCAGGGCACCTTTGCAGCCACTGCCTGTCGCTAAGGAGGTGTTTGCCGGAGGGTCTGGGGACGTTGTAGGACCCTACCCAGGCCTCCCAGGAATGGAAACAAACAGCCCTGGTGTACGCTGGGGGTAACCAACCTAAGATGTGTAGGTGAAGTTGATGTACTTTGGTCGACTGACCTTGGCGCCTTCACGGCACCGAGTCACCTGCTGCTGCTCCCCCGTCGACTCCGCCTGCCCCCCTCGCGGAGGTGGAATCCGGTGTGGACGGGGAGAGCGCTCGGGGGTCGATTTATCCTGTCTAGACTAGACGCGATAAATTGATAGATCTGGCGGGTAGCGTAGCCCTGGCCACAGTCTGGGAGTGGCGGGCGCTGATGCCCCCGCTCGGTCCCATATAGAAGCTGCGACTGTAGCTCCTGCCCTAGGCACTGGTTTCAGCAGAGTCGGCTTCCCCAGGGAATCTCGTGAGACCAGGGTGCACATTTCACATCTGCAGTTTTCAGAAAGTTACGGGCGTTGAGCGGAGGGAGGGACGTGACAGTTGCCCCCCAGCATCCATGGGACACTGAAGTCTATGCGGGGGCCGTGTGTTACAGCGCGAGAGAATGATTGGTGTGTTGCTCCCTGATCTGGCTACGGAAGTGACCCCCAGAGTCTACAGGATTAGCCCCCGTTACCTCTGTGATGGTGACAGGCCAGCTCAGGTCAATAGGCCCATTTACCTGTGTGTGAACACCAAAGAAATGCTAACAGAACTAATTCACCTGAATGTTCATTTAGTGCAAAGGGAATGCGAATGTAACTGTCTTCACATATCTCACCCTGGTGACTGCTAGCCACTACGTGATGTACATCCCTGTACTTAATTATCCCTACGTCCCAAGTGCGTGCTCGGACTGAGGTGAGAAAACACCTGACCGGTGAACGGCATGAAAACCAAGGAAGGATCGGTGTGGGCTTTTCCATTACCATCTACGCCCGCTGTGAGTGGAGCCTTGGAAATACAAATGAAGAAAGCTGCTCAGTGCAAAGCAAGGGCCCTTGAGTTCGGGAGGGGAATTCAGACTCAGTCTGCGTGCCTCACGCATCGCCTGCAAAGGAAGGCCCACGGGGGGACAGAACCTCTCCGCTAGCTTTCTGGGTGAAGACGACAGAAAAGAGGATTCAAAGAAAGATCCTTCATCTCCAAACTGTTTGGCCACTCACAGGGAACCTCCCACAGGCCAAACACGGATCCCCAAAGTTACTCTGGGTGACCCTGAGAGATTCATGGAAAACGCCCAGATCACCACATCTGCTACCACTTTGAACTTACAAACCTGGGCTCACCTGTTACTGTACGAAACCCGCTTTAACCTCTCACTGGCTCGTTTCCCTGGCTGAGGTAATAAACCCTTAGTTAGTTTACTGGAGAATTGGCTGGTGTGAGGTCGAGAGTATCTGCTGGGGTGAGTGACTGACTCTTTGGGGCTGGGAGTGAGCTGATGTGATGTGAGACTGGGAGAGCGACCCCATCACCACATCCGGTGTGTCTGGGTGGTAAGATGTCCCTAAGGGGACTGGCCGTGGCGCCATGGGAACGGAGTGACCCAGGGGCGTACAGCTGTCACTGGCTTGGTGAAATATAATGACAGAACCACACCCGCAGCTTGGGAGGCCTGGCCTGTTTCCTGACCGGAGATTGGCACTCGTCACTCCAGCCAGCGGGGCAATTGGTATAGCCGGCAGGTCAACTGGGCTTAAAGCTCAGAACCCAGGACGAGGTAAAATGTACGTTTGACATTGGGAGTTTTAAGGGTTCAGCGTTAGGCACAATGGGTGAATCGCAGTCCTACGAGAAAGACCTTGAGCAGTTGTGTTCTTCCTTTAAGAAGGAAAACTCAGATCAGGACTGGGAGCTTTGCTCATGGACTTTGACCAAAGTCGCTGCAGCCAACATGGGGTGGTTGAGACCCCTGGAAGTCCTGGAAGCGTGAGGAAATGATAGTGGAACCCCTGACCAAGGAGAAGGAGGAAACTGAGGAAAGAGCCCACCAGAGACACTGGGAGAAATGCTCAGGGCTGGAGCTGGAAATTCCGGAGAAGCGAAAGGAACAGCCTCAGCCGGTGGGTACGGCCCCTCTCGAGAGCAGGGAGTAGGAGGAAGCCTGCCCCGTTTATCGTGAGTCTGACGGCACGGAGGAATTCCTATCCACCTTTGAGAGACTATGCGATAGCCATAAGATTCCTGGGGATGAACGGATGCCAATCCTCTTACTCAAACTGTCTGGAAAAGCCAGGCAAGTCTTTAATGAAGTGGGGTGCGCAATGCTAGGATACACAGGAAGTTTCAAGAAACGGTACTGAAATGTCCAACAGTCTCATCCCTGTGGCGTAAGTGACCATGTGGACAGCGGGGGCGGGGCGGACGGTCGCTATGACACGCTGCTTGATTTGATGGCACAAGAGCCGGCGTTGCTGGTAGGCACTGAGGACGGAAAAGTGGCAGCCGTCTGTGATAAAAAACCTTCCACCATTTTGGAAGCAGCAGAAATTGGTGATGAACAGGATGAGTCAAAGGCCTAGGAGAGGTGCAGCCCCCAGGGGAAGCGTCACCCCTCTGCCCCCAGGTCAAAAGGGGCGAGTTGTCTAGGGGAAACCTAACTCCAAGTTGGTTTAAAAAGGTCCCGGGAGCTCACATTGGAAAGCCTCTTACGCTAAGGGAAGGCAGTCACTGGGGGGCTCTGCCGTCACTGCACAGCTCTTGGTCAGATAGAACCAAATTGCCCGAAACTTAAGGTCACCCCACAACCTGGAGGCACAACCCCCGTCGTATATGCTAGTGCCTGGATCCCAGAGGAAGTTGTGGAGGAGGAGAAAGGTCCCGTAACCTGTACTGGGACCGAGTCTGGGGACAGGAGTGAAGAGTTTAAGTGTGCGAGAGTGAAAGGCCTGGAGTGGCCGGGCAGAGGGACACAGCCTCCCATGTTACTTTGGGTAAGGGAAGTTTTGTGAGGGAGGAGGAAACACAGCTAGGCAAGTCTGAATAGTTTGGCTTTGGCTGAATTTTCTGTGACTGTGCCTCTAGCTAAAGTCCACCTTGAGTGGGAAGGTTTTCAGGGTGATATTGTGGTCGGCATTAGGAATTTGCTACCAGCTGATATTTTAATAGGTAATAATATTGCAGCCGTGTCTAAGCTGGTGAATGTTGTAACCAGGTGGGTCGGACACACCTGCTTTGTCTGCGGGCAGTGGGGAAGGTGGTCAGGGGAGGGATGTGCCCTCAAACCTTTGTCTGTTGAGAACAGCAGCTTGTCCGCTAAGGCAGGATTTGAAAATTCTTGTGACGTGCCAGAATCTGTTCTGGGCTTACATGAAACACAAAAGGATTTTGTATCTGCTCAGCAATCTGATCCTCCTTTGGAACAAGAGCAGGCTGCAACTCAGAGCGGCACCTTGGCGGGGGAGGAAGGGGGAGATTTCTTATGCAAGAAGATTGGTTGTTCAGGGAAGAAGAGCCGTCCTAGTGGTATATGCAAACAAACAGTTGTGCTGGAATAATACGGGAGAGAATTGCTTCAGGTCGCCCATGACGGCCCATTCGTGGGACAGTCAGGAGTGGAGACAGCCTAAGGAATTTCTACTGGCCTCCTCTGTTTCAGACAGTGAAAGACGACTGCAAAGCTGTGGTTTGTCCCTGAAGCGTAAGGGCTTCAAGGGATCTTGCAAAGCCTTCACCCATTATTAAGAGGGGGTTTCCCAGAACGTCTGTCGATATTGTGGGCTCTCTCACTAAATCTTCCAGGGGTGGGAAGAAATATAGACGTGGTGTGGTGGCTTTTGCCACTAGGGGTCCTGAAGCCACTGACGTGTCTAAGAGTGAAGCTGAGACTGGGGCCACAGCTTTATTGACCGTTTTCAGCAGAGCAGGTTTCCCCAGAGCATTCCTGACAGGCTGGGGTGTGAACTTTATGTCTGTTGTCTTTAAAAAGTCAGGGGAATTGCATGGAGCAAAGCGTCTAGAGGCTGCTCCCTACCACCGCGAAACGAAGGGGCTTGTGGAAGGATTGAACGGAATTTTGAAAGCTATTCAAGGAACATGTGTTTCCAGGCGGGAGAATAACTGGGACATTTTGCTTCTGTTTCTTAAGAACATGAGAGCAGCCAGACTGACTCAGACCAAGCTCCATCCAGCCCAGTGCCCCGTCTGCCAACAGTGACTAGTGCCAAGTGCCCCAGAGGGAATGAACAGAACAGGGGATCATTAAGTGCCTCATCCCCTGCGCCCATTCCCAGCTTCTGGCAAACGGAAGCTAGGGACACCGTCCCCGCCCAGCCTGGCTAAGAGCCATCGATTGACCTACCCTCCATGAACTTATCTAGTTCTTTTTTGAAGCCTATTATAGTTCTGACCTTCACAATATCCTCTGGCAAGGAGTTCCACAGGTTAACAGTGCGTCATGTAATGAAATACTTCCTTGTGTTTGTTTTAAACCTCCTATTTATTAATTTCTTTGGGTGACCCCTAGTTCTTGTGTTATGAGAAGGAGTAAATAACATTTCCTTGTTTACTTTCTCCACACCAGTCATGATTTTATAGATCTCAATCATATCCGCCCTTAGTCTCTCTTTTCCAAGCTGAACAGTTCCGGTCTTATCAATCTCTCCTGAGACCGAAGCTGTTCCATACCCCTAATCATTTCTGTTGCCCTTTCCTGAACTTTTTCCAATTCCAATCAATGTTTTATAGAATCTCAGGGTTGGAAGGGATCTCAGGAGATCATCTAGTCCAACCCCCTGCTCAAAGCAGGACCAATCCCATTTTTGCCCCATATGCCTAAATGGCCCCCTCAAGGACTGAACTCACAACCCTGGGTTTAGCAGGCCAGTGCTCAAACCGAGAGGGAGGGACGAGATCTGCACGCAGTGTCAAGATGTGGGTGTATCATGGATTTATATGATATTTACTGTCGTGTTATCTAGCCCTTTCCTAATGATTCCCAACATGCTGCTTGCTTCTATACGTGCACAGATGTGAACCCCAAGAACCCACTGGCTTTGCTCCCCTGCTTCTGTATGGGAGGTAGGTGAGGGGTCCGCTAGATTTGATGGGAGCTCTGAGAACACAGTACAGAGGAAAGAGGAGAGCCAGCGAAGGAGAATTTACAGGTGGATGGATTTGGGGCAACAGAACCTTAAGACAAGTCAGGCGAGTTTGATATCAGGTTTGATATTGGGGCTGTGGTGTTAATGCTGATGCCAGTGAGGACATGCAGATGGCAGGATTACTGGCCAGGACTTCTGGAGGTGACAGAGGGAGTGAGGTGACGGATGAGGTAAGGGAGCCCACGGGGGAGGAGCTGTGCCAAAGGTGCCTATCGATAGGTTAAAGCTTACCACGAAAGGGAGATGGCTGTGAAAGTGATCGGATGTGCTACTGAGGAAACGTGATCTGCCCCTTTCATTGATCTGGGGGAGCCCTGGAAAGCACTGAGCTGGGGGAGGGTTTAACTCCAGCCCCAAAGCAAGAAATGTGGCCCCTCAAAGCACCAGACAGGTATTTTCCAAGTGGCCAGGTTTAATGGACAAGATCTTACAGGCTATTTCGGTCTCGGGGCTCCGCCCAGCGCCGAGCAGAGCACACTGGGCCAAAAGGGACAGGCAGAAGCACATCCAGGAAGAGGTGGACAGCATGCTTGAAGCGGGAGGTAATCACTAACTCAAAGAGCCCCTGGCATCTCCTCTTGCGATGGTACCTACAAAGGACAAAACCATGAGACTGTGTGTGGGGACTACAGGAAACTGAATGTGATCCCCCAGCCTGACCCATACCCCACCTCCCGAAAGGAGGAATTACTGGACCTCCTGGGATGAAAAGTTCATAAGCACCCTGGATTTGACTCTCAGGTACTGGCAGATTCCCTTGGATGCTGATGCCCAGAAAAAAAATCTGCTTTTCTAGTAGCACCTGGACTCTGAGATTAAGTGCACGGCTTTTGGACCAGTGCATGCGGGGGCTGCAGGGCACAGCCACTTGCCAGGGCCTGCAGAGAGACTTTGGCTGTTCTCAGTTGCTCCTGGCATGGTCACTCGGATCACGGGGGAGCCGTGTCACAAGGGCTGAGGGAAGCCAACCTCTCTGTCAAGGTCTCCAGGCGTAGGTTACACCGTGAGCCAACCGAAGGGTAACGGTGGGGTGCCCTGAATGCGGGCAGCCTAAGGTCTTTTGGATGGAGCTGATAAGAGCCTAACACAATCAATAGCAGCAGCAATCCGTGCCTTCTGTCAGAAAGGCTCACCGCCTCCCCAGAACAACAAGAGAAAGGGAACCAAGGGAACCAAGAAAAGGGACCAGGAGGGCTGGGGGCTAGTTGAGGAGCCCACCCTCCTTGCTAAATGGGTCGTGGGATGAGGCCCATGCCCACAGGGAGGGATGGTTCTGCGAGGACAGCAGGATCAGGCCCAGACAAGCAGGCAGGCAGGCGATAGAGACTGGAAAATGGGACGGGGATAGTGACAGGAGTAAGGGGAGGAGCCAGCGCTGGCACCATTCGGACTCCGGGGATGATGCCTGGAATGGTGAGATCTGGGCTGACGCAGGTGTGGCTTTGGGAGATAAGTGAGATAAGGAAAGAGAGTGAGACGTTAACTCCACAGAGTTGGGGGTGGGGGGTGGAGCAGTTGAACTTTGTGGAAATGTTAAAGCTGGGAGGGGCTGCGAGAGCTTTGGAGGACAGGATTCAAATTCAAACTGATCTGGACAACTGGAGAAATGGGCTGAAGTCTTAGGATGAAATTCACTAGGGACAAATGCGACGTCCTCCCCTTAGGAAGGAACCATCAGTTTCACACCCACACACACACTGGGAAATGATGGCCTAGGAAGGAGAACTGCGGAAAGGGATCAGAACGGATCACAAGATACAGATGAGTCAACAGTGTAACGCTGTTGCAAAAAAAGCAAACGTCATGCTGGGTTGTGATAGCAGGAGTGTTGGAAGCAAGACACGAGAAGTAATTCTTCCACTCTGCTCCGTGCTGATTAGGCCTCCACTGGAGTATTGCGTCCAGTTCCATGCATCTGATGAAGGGGGTTTTAGCCCATGAAAGCTTATGCCCAAAAAAAGAACGTGTTAGTCTCTACGGTGCCACAAGTACTCCTCGTTCTTTACACATTGCAGGAAGGATGTGGACAAATTGGAGAAAGTCCAGAGAAGAGCAACAAAAATGATGGAAGGTCTAGAAAACATGAGCGATGAGGGAAGATTGAAAACACTGCGTTTGTTTAGTCTGGAGAAGAGAGACTGAGAGGAGACATGAGAACAGTTCTCAAGCACATAAAAGATTGTTTACAAGGAGCAGGGAGAAGAATTGTTCTGGTTAAACTCTGAGGCTAGGACAAGGAGCCATGGGCTTACATTGTAGCAAGTGAGGTTTAGGTTGGAGATTAAGAAAAACTTCCTACTTGTCAGGGTGATTCAGCACTTGAATAACTTGCCCAGGGAGGTTGTGGAATATCCTTTGTTGTCTAACCTGCTGTTAAAAATCTTCAAACCCGTTAGGGATGGTGTAGACCAGGGTTTCTCAAACCAGGGGTCGCGACCCCCTTGGGGGTCACCGAGCGCTTCCAGAGGGGTCGCGAGCTCCCAGTGAAGCTTAAAAGCCGCCGACATGCCGAGCTATTTCAGGAGCGCTCGGCATATCCGCTGAAAATAGCCGCCGAAAGCGGAAGTAATTCATTCGGCGGCTTTTCGGCGGACATACAAGGGTCCGCCGCAGCAGCCGCCGAATGAAAAAGGGGTCGCGGTTCTCAGAAATTTGAGAACCACTGGTGTAGACAATTAGTCCTGCCACTAGTGCAGGGGACGGGACTAGAGACCCCGTGAGGTCCCTTCCAGTCCTGCGATTCTACGACCCTTTGAAGGCAGAATCCATTTGGAGCTGGAGATCTAAGACGCAGGTCCAATCTTTACTGGTCTGGCCAGCTGTGACCGGAGGTTTGTGAGGGGTTTAGTGACTGTTTGGCCCCCGGAACAGAGCACTCACTGCAGTACGGACCAGGGACCAGCCAGGTGGTTACATGGCACTGAGCTCCACAGCACTCAAAGGTGGAACCAGGTCACACCAAGGGGAAACGAGCGGTAGCGGCAGGCAGGGGATGGGGAGTCTGGGGTGGATTCAGGGGGGTCGGTGACACCCCTTCCCACACCGGGTTTGCACTGGGCGTGTGATGGGGGCACAGCAGGTGCCAGCTCAGCCAGGGTCCCCATGTCACCACTGAACAGTGACAAACGCCCGGCTGGGGTCAGTCTGGCTCTGGGGCTAGTGAGATCAGGTGTTCGGCCTGGGCTAGCCCCAATGGCCACGCAGAGCCTGCTTCTCACAGGACCCTCTGTCGCCTTTGGGACCGTCTGACTGGAGCTCGTAGGTGTGTGGCCCAGCACTACTCAGGGAGGAACTCCCTGCTTTCCTCCCCGGCTTCATAAACCGTAGCTGGCCTACTGTAGGACTGGCTACAAGTGGTGTCTTTTGGGTGGGTTCTAAGGGGCAAGTGCCCAGGGTGAGTGACTGTCCTTTGGGACAGGGAGTAACCTGAATGTTGCTGTGATTCGGGGGCAGCTGGAACGCCCGGGGGGGTGTCCATGTTTTGATGCCTGCTTGGTGAAATGGAAGTACAGGACTCACAGCCCATTGGAGGCTTGGTCCCTGGTTCCTAACAGTCTGCCCTGAGGTTGGGACCCATGTTCAAGTCACTGGAGAACGGCTTGACACACAGGATCCCTGGCTCTCAGGCCCTGCATCCCCTCCGCTCACTCCTTAGACCCCACTCCCACCACAAAGCCTGGGAAAGAACTCAGGAGTCCTGGCTCACAGTCCCCCCCATCCCCTGCTCTGACTCCTTAGACTCCACTCCCATCCCAGAGGCGAGGAAAGAACCCAGGAGTCCTGGCTCTCAGCCCCCACACTCACTCTTGTTCTCTGTCTGCATCCGCTCATGTGTTTTCTGGATGTTGACTAGGTTGTGCTCGCTCCGCGATCGCTCCTCCTGGGGATACAGAGGGACGGTGATAAGGGATGGGGGCCTGTCACAGAGAAGGGGCAGGTGGCCCCAAAGCCAACCTCCAACCAAAGGAGACAGTTCCCCTAAGAAGACTCCCTCATCCCTGCATCCTCTGGGGCTGGCAGGGCTCCCCAGTCAATACCCGAGGAGAACAAGGCAACATCCCACTTTCTGGAAGCCCAGAAGACGATGGGAAGGCTGCCAAGCCAACCCTCTTCCATGAGCTCCTGCCAGCCCCAGGGCATGCTGGGAAGGCCCCTCAGCCCCGAGCTTCCACCAGCCCCAGGGCATGCTGGGAAGGCCCCTCAGCCCCGAGCTTCCACCAGCCCCAGGGCATGCTGGGAAGGCCCCTCAGCTCCGAGCTTCCACCAGCCCCAGGGCATGCTGGGAAGGCTCCCAGGGCCACATTACCTGCGTCTGTTTGATGAGCTGGTGCAGCTCCCCCAGGAGCTCTGCGATGCGCGAGTCGGCCGACACCAGAGCCATGGTGGCTACAGGGGAAGGAAGAGAATTAGCCACGGGAGTAGCCTCCCCTTGCCACCTACTAGAGCAACTACCCCCAAATCTCAGCCCCTCCCATGACCCTCAAGCAGAAGATGACACCCCCAGCAGGCCCCGGGGCAGGAGCGGGGGGGGGGCCAGACACCCCCAGC
>VOCN01040786.1:0-19743 GCA_007922305.1 Dermatemys mawii
GCTAGCAACCATCTTTTGTTCACTTAAAACTTAAGCAGGACTCATGGAGTTCCAGGAAACATGTAACTTTACGTCCAGGTGAGTGTGTCTAAATATCAGTTGTGCTATAGAAGGTCTTTAGGAGCTGAAAGTGATGTGCCATCTGGACCTCTCTAAAGAGTTTATCAAATATTAATGAAAACAAGGACAGATAAGTCACATTTTTAATAGCATCAGGATGGTGGACTGGTCTAACGCACCAGGTTTTAACACTCCTCTTTCCTATCTCGTAGATGTTCTGGTCTCTGCATAGAGATGTGGTTTCAAATCTGACTCCCGATATCACCGTTTTCTTCTATCTGGAGAAAACAGCCTCACTTCAATCTCCTTTACAACAATTGAACACCATTTGCTTAGCATTTCTATTACAGTAGTTGCCAGAGAAGTTCCAAAGCAAGGGAAAATGGTACTTTTTCTCTCTACTGATCCATTGTGTCTTCTTTTGTTCCAAGCCATTTTCTTAAATACATCCATGTTTCCCACCCTTTTTTGGTTAGTGTACTTTTATTTTATGAAATTTGAGGGTCATCATTTAATTGCCACATGACTGTACTTATGCAGTAAAGTGAAATGCAACATTTTTTAGTGATATTTTCACAGAAGAGTTTTGCTTTCTGACCTGGAATTGAACAGGGGCTACCTGAGGGGGATAATGCTACTCCCTTTTCTTGACTCACTCAAAAACCATAATTTCTCAGTGTCCTTTGTTTCCCTGTTCTTCAAAGGGAAATCAACTGGTAGGGTGGCCACTGAGAAAGCCTTAGAAAACAGCTCTTAAACTTGTAAGCATGGGTTTCTGTAGTGTAGTGGTTATCACCCTTGCCTAACACGCAAGAGGTCCCTGGGTCAAAACCAGGCAGAAACAGTGTTGCATTTTCTCTTCTCATCTTTCATCACTCTTAGTCCTTTGTCAAATACATCTGTAGCTTCTATGCTTTCTTCCTCACTTTTTACCATTCCTGGAACTTGAAGTTCCAAAGGAGAGGTTCAGCCTGTATTATGAGGGAAGGAATAAACCATCATTTGAGTGACTGCCAGCTATATAATAAACCTGAGGGTAATAGAATCCCAACCCTTTGTTCTGAATATTTAGCTCTCAGACAGCAGTTTCCCCCTCACTTTTGTTTATGTTGAGTTAACTAATTACCCTTGATCATTATCTGTTAGGTTCACTCACTCTGGGGCACCTGGCATTGACCACTGTTGTTAGACAGGATACTAGGCTGGATGGACCTTTGGACTGACACAGGATGGCTGTTCTTATCTCCAGACAGACTCATGTTCCCTTTTCATGTCAGAGAAATCTGTTGACTGATGATGACATTTCCGCTACTTTCCTGGCTAGGCAGGGTTGGGGTGTGAGGAATAAGAACCTGATAATTGGAAATCTCTAACACCTCCTTTTAACATAAAACATCACTTTCCCCTTTTTAAATAATGTGTTTCCCATAATATTTTTGAACATTCAACATCTTATTTCTCTTCAAACAATGTTAACACAAGCTCTGAGCTACACGTTCCCTTACGGTTCCATTGGTATTTTTAGAACAGTAAATTGATATTAAAGAGAAACAGAAAATGAAACAATTTCCAGTATTATAAACTCAGGACAGGTCTTTTTTTAAAAAAAGTTTTATTGCCATCTTGTTTTACTCTCAGGCTGCTTTTTATAAATCATCACAAATGCAGTAATGAAGAATAAGAGAAATATCTAAGAAATGAATACAGTGTGATCCACTTGATAGGCAGAGAGCTGAGTCCGTCTGCAGCCTGAAACAATCTCCATAACAATAAAGAGGCCTGGGAAGCAGATGACACAGAAGTATCTATATGTCCAGTGCAGAACTGGTGCCAATGTAGGGCAAAGTAGAGAAGCTACAGATCGCTGAAAGGGAACAGTCTGCTCCTGAAGGGCTACTTTTCCCTCTCTTAGCTATGCTGGAACAGAAGAGGAGATAATTCTCTCTCACTCCCAGAGATGATGGAAATGTCAATTTGTCCTCTCTGTCTGTTCTACTAAAGCTCAGAGACAGGAAGAGACATTTCCTACCTAAGAGAATCAAGAGAGCAAGGCTAGGGAGCAGGCAAAGCTAAGGGCCTCGTTGCATGGGATCTAACTCCTGTCAGCTCATGTGAGGTGATATCAAAACCTCTCCGTGGGCTTCTAGGAAACAGTTCATATTGGCTCCATGTGTTTTCCTGGAAGAGCCTCTAGGCAGGGGTGCCATGTTTGTAGAAATGGTGATGCTGCCCTGAACCCGCTCCCTGAAATTCTGCCCCCCACCTTCCTAAGATTCTGGAAGGGAGTTTGGGTGTGGAAGGAGGTCTGGGGTGCAGGCTCTGGGGTGGGGCAGGGGATTGGGGTGCAGGAAGGATGAGAGGTTGGGTTCTGGGAGGGGGATGAGATGTGAGGTGTAGGCTCTGGGATGGAGTTTGGGTTCTGGTTCCAGACTAAGGCAGGGGGTGGGAGGTGCAGGCTGTGGGAGGCAGTTTGGGGATGGGAAGGGATGCAGAGGGAGAGGCTGGCAGCCACATGGAGCAAACAGCCAGTAAGCTGCTCACCTCTACTGCACAGCCAGTGGTGAGTGGGGGGCCCGGGCTCTTTGAAATGGCCTGGGGGATTCATGGGGGAGGGTCACACAGGGGTGAGCACCCGGGGCAGAAAGCAAGGCCAAGGAAGAGACCAAATCTCTGACAGTGCTGGAGCTGGGACTGTGGTGCCTGGACACCAAGACTATTCCTGTCCCCAGGCACCATGGGCCTATAGAACTCACCATCCAGGCCTCTAGGTAAGAGGAAGAAGTGGAGAGGGTTGTGATGGGCCTAAATGAAACTAAATAAAACTCAAGAATCAGAGGTAGCTGTGTTAGTCTGGAATTGCAGAAGTGACAAAGAGTCCTGTGGTACCTTAAAGACTAACTAAATAGAACACACCACCCATGTTACTTTCTGTTCTGTTCAATGGGAAGCTTTGATTTTCATATGGTCTCCAAAGCCTTTCCCAACATCATGTAGAAATGGGGGAATTAGGAAAAACCATGGATTTGCTGAAATTGCAAGGGAAGAATAATGAAGGGATTTTTGATATAAAGACATTTTTCCCTCACTGGGAATCAAACCTAGGTTGTTGTAGTGAAAGTGCCAAATCCTAACCACAACTAGACCATCAGTGAGCTGGTGATGCTTTTTCCTTCTCCCTTATACTACCATTTCTTAGGCTACTTTCTATCCAATTTCTGAAGCTGTTCCTTTGTCTATTCCCTAGGACAGGGGTCTTCAAACTGGGATGTAGGAACCCCCAGGGGTGCACGAATCTACGCCAGGCGGTGTGCGAGACCCCAGCACTGCCACTGAGCCTTCCCAAGAGACCGCTGAACTCCTGGGCAGGCTATTTTGGTCCTGCCAAAAAGCCACCGTGGAAAGTGGAAGCTTCCACTTTCTGTGATGGCATGTCAGCGGACATACCTCCTGGAAGGCTGCCAGACTTTTCCCTCCATGGAAAGGGGCCACAGGGTGAAGAGTATGAAGACCCCAGAGCTAGGAGACTGAGATCAGAGAGTGCAGGAACCCCTGTGCTCAGGGTCACAACCTGAGCCCAACCCAAGGTACTGAAACAAACTCAAATGATGCTTCCACCAGCAGATTACAGAGCAGCACAAAGGAAACCCATGAGGAACAATCCTCCCCTGAGTTCATTTAGCCCATTGCAACCCTCTTCCAGGAAGGACACTGCGTTGATAGGAGCTCTGGCAGAGAGCCCAAGAGAGGGGTGTGAGCTGATCACATTCTTACTCTATGTCATGGGGCTCTGAGCTTTGCCATCTTGTGAGTTCTGTGTCCTCAACAAGCCACCATAGTGCTGAACCCCCGGAGCAAAGGGCAAAGCGGCTCATGAGATGGCTGGTGGACCAGCTTGCAGTGAGGGTTGCAGCAGAACCCTATGGATGGTTGGGGCAGTCAGCCATGGACCATGTAAGATGCCCTTTAACCTCCCCCACCCCCCAGTTCGACCCAGGCTGGGAGGTAAAACTCTGCAGATGACGTTTTGAACTCTGCACTGACCAGGGACAGATACTTTTGGGCTGTGGGACCTCTGGGTTCCTGGACTCAAGAGACTTTTGGGCTGTTGGACTTCTGTGACTTTGGGTGATTTTGGGGCTGCTGGACTCATAAACCTAAGGGAGAGGACACGGACCAATTTGCTGCGGTGGGTTTTGCTCATGGGTTGGTTTATGAATCCTAGTTGTGGTGTTTTCCCAATTTAATGCTCATGTTATTAAAGATTTTCTGATACACCCAGCTGTGCTTGTCAGAGGGGAAGTATTGCCTCTTCAGGCACCCAGGGTGTGTGTAGGATTTCCCCAGCTCACTAGGTCAGGGCTCAAGCCAGTTTTACATTGTAGTGTTGCAAGGGAACCCCTAGATACTGAACCCAGCCCTTGCTGCTATCAACTCAGCCTGGCAGAAGGGTTACCTATATATTTGTCCTCCATCAGTGGGTGAGGGTCTTTTACTGGAACAGACACCTAGACACTGAAGCCAGCCCTTGTTGTTGCTGACTGTGCTCAGCAGAAGGGTTCCAGACATATTTGATTTAAATCAAGGGGTGTCTGAGAAGGTTTCTGTTTGCAGGAAACAACATGGTTTGGTCTCTCCTTGTATCAAATGGGGACACTTTTGTTTCGTAGAAGAAAGAAGGTGCCCAATGAGGATGGGATTCAAACCCATGCATGCAGAGCACAATGGATTAGCAGTCCATCACCTTAACCCCTCGGCCACCTCATCTGAGCTGTTTGATAAAGGACATTGTGCCCTATTATCCGTGTCTGCAGCCCCTCTGAAGCCAGGGTTGAGAATGGGGCTGTGGTTTCCTGAGGAGAGGGGTACAAACAGGGGTAAGGGGGGCTGAGGCTGGTCTGGGAGCCAGGGGCCCAGGTAGGGGGCTGGGCTAGGGAAGAGCTGGGGCAGAGTTGGGCTGAGTGGTGCTCATTCCCTGCCTTCAATGGGGGCTGGCTTGGACCCAGAAGTGCCCCCGTGAACGTGCCTCTGTGCCCCCCCCAGGAGGCATGCCCCACATTTTGGGGGCCAAGATCACTCAGTGGTTAAAGCATTGGCCTGTTAACCCCAGGGTTGTGAACTCATTCCCCAAGGGATCAGTGCTGCGGAAGGCACTGGGCCTGGTGGAGGGAGATGGACCCTGGCTGTTAAGAGCAGCTCAGGAGTGTCAGACTCTTGTTTAGCAGCAGGCACCACATCTTAGTTGATTTTGTGAACAGGAGATCCTGGGTTCAAGTCCTAAGTGTGTTTTGTTGTCATGGGGGTGTATCTCACTGGTCAAGTGTTTGACTGTAGGTCAACTGGTCTTTGGTTCAAATCCAAGTGCTCCCTTACAAGCTTTTTGGGGTTGATCCTGCTTTGAGCAGGGGGTTGGACTAGATGATCTCCTGAGGTCCCTTCCCACCCTGATACTCTATAATCAGTATTTAAACTGACCCCTACTTGCTAAGCAGGACCTAGTGATGCCAAAGCCCAGGGAAAGGGAGAACAAGTGCAGGGGCCCTGGCACTAGAACTGTGGCCCTGACCCCTTCTGACTCCAGGCCCACCCTCTTCCACAGCCCCATCCACTAGTCACTTCTCTTCTATCCCTTCCCAACTTCCCCTTCCCCTGCTCACTCATTCACACACACACATCTGCTGTGGCCCCAAGGCCAGAGGAACTCTGTACCCCTGCTGCAGCCCCTGAGCTGTAGTGGACAGTGAGAGCTCAGGCTGCCCTTGGGGAGACTTTTCCAGGGGGCCATTGTGTAAGTGTGTCCATGGCTGAACAGGGAGAATTCCTGGGCATTTCCCTACTGGCTGGAACATGACTGAAGTGTGTTTGTAGTGAATGACGTTGCTGTACATTGTTAATTCCCTGCCATGACAATTCAGACTCATCCTTTCCCCATCTTATCCCCAGCACATCAGTCACTCCAATAGCAGGGGCAGGTTTTCTCTGGGGCACTAAGGTTTTTTGGGGAGTTGGTTCAGCCTTTTATTCCATGGAATAACAACAGCAGAATGAAGAAAGAGGAGAGTTCATGTATCTGTGCAAAGGAAATTGCAAAGGTTCTCTACATGGGTTCAGGGGTCTCTCCAGCACAGGCCACCCAGGAAGGCATAATGCTTGAGCTGCAGCACATGCTGGGCAGGTTTAAAGCTGGTCTCCCCAAGGTAGGAGAGAAGCAGAAGTCTCAGCCCCCAGAGGAGCAGCCTGGGGATTCCTGAATCCATTCATAGAGCCAGTCCCACACCCCAGCTCCCAAGCCACCAAGTTGGCCAGAAAGGAGCAGCGGTTACTGGAACAAGTTCACCCACATCTCCCAGGCAATTCCCAAACCCACCACAGCACATCACCTTGGCCTGAAAGGAGCCCACTCGGACTCACCGTTGCTTCCTTCCCTTCCAACCAGAACCCTGTTTCTCCTACGCATCAAGCAGCCATCTCTGGGATGCCAAGAGGCAGACACAGGATTCTACCTCCCAGCAGCCAAGTGCACCTCCCCAGTCTTTGGCAGAACAAATGGTGGTGATCTACTAACCCCACTGAGGTGCTTAGCTTCTATCCTGCCTTCCTCAGCATGGCTCTCCTCTTTACCCCTTTCCTGCCTCACTTCTTCTTTTGGCAACTCATGCAAAGAGGCCATCAGGAAGAGCCGGCCTCCCTAGGCCAACCTCCAAGGGCAGAGGAGGCTAAGTCAGAAGGCTCAAAAGGGAGACTGACCCCAATCCTCCAGCTTTTCCCAGCTCATACTAAGGAACTTTCTCACCTCATTTCCCCACCCTCTGTTCTGCAGGGGTTGGGGTATCCCAGGGACAGGCCAGTGGCAGAAAGAGGAGCAGCTTGCTGGATAGCTAAGGGAGCTGGGAAAAGTGAACCTTTTTGTTTCTGCCTGGTTTTAAACCAGGTGTTTTTTTGCATGTTAGGCAAATGGGATAACCACTACACTACAGAAACTGTGCCCTGGCCTTCAAATTCCATCCACTTGTCTGGTGCTCATCCTGGCACATCATGTCAGAGTCCCCCCCCCCACTATGAACTCTGGGGTAAAGATGTGGGGACCCACATGAAAGACCCCCATAGCTTATTTCTACCATCTTAGGTTAAAACTTCCCCAAGGCACAAATCCTTTTTTGCCCTTGAATTGAATTGCTGCCGCCACCAAGTGATTTAAACAAACATTTAGGGAGGGCCACTTGGAGCCCCATCTCCCCCCAAATAATCCCCATAGTCCCTGAATCCCCTTTCCTGGGCAGGTTGGAGAATATTATCCCCACCAAATGGTACAGGTGAGGACAGACCCAAACCCCTGGGTTTTTAGGACACTGAAAATCAATCAGGTTCTTAAAAGAAGAGTTTTATTCAAAACAAAAGTAAAAGAATCACCTCTGTAAAATCAGGAAGGAAAGTAAATTTAAAGGGTCATAAAAAGATTTCAAACAGAGAGAATCCTCCTCCAGGCTTAGATTCAAAGATATAGAAAAGAGGAGTAAACCACCTACCAGCATAGGCCTTCCATAATCTCACACCTTCCCTGCTTTTACTTATTATTTTTGTAATTCTAGAGGCTTATTTCAGGCAGGGTTTTAAGAGATTTTTTTAATCTACCCCTGGTCCCTCTCTGCTCTGAGAGAACACACAAAGTCTTCCGAATGCTCCAGATTTGAAACTATCTTTCCCCATTGGTCCTTCTGGTCAGGTGCCACCCGGGTTATTTGAGCTTCTTAATTTCTAAGCTTCAGAAAACAGGCCACCCCTGCAAGTAAAGGGTCCAAAGAGCAGGCCAAAGCCTGGGGCTGACCAAAGGATCCCCAGATCTTCAGTCTGACACTCTCCCAACTGAGCTACTTCAGCACCTATAGGGCACCTTTTTGGCCTGCTGCTTGTCTGTCTGGGATGTTTTTGTCAGTCATGGCACAGAAAAAGGATTTCATTGTGAGTGGCCCATGGAGGTAAGATGAATTGTTGCCTGCCTTGATCAGCTTGACTTCCTCACCCCAGTCCTGCCTTAGCTCTTGAGTTACATGGTGGCTGAAAGGAATTGGGGCACAGCGGCACAGGAAGGAAATTGGGCAGCAAGAGTCCTGCTGCCACTTGTGTCCCCGCCATTGTTTCAGCTTTACCCACTGCAGCTGAAATTCTCCAGGATCCAGGTGCTGGGGGGCTCCCTGGCAGGCCACCATCTCAGCCACCTTTTGTCTCCTGGCCTAGGCTCTTGGAGCTCTGCTGATCATGGCCTCGCTTGAAGGCCCAGAGCAAAAGGGAACAAGTATGTGCCTAGCGGAGCATGGTTTTGATCTATCGAGCTCTGCGTTAGAGGCCCAGCACACGTCTACTGTGCTACGCTGCTGCCTCTTGAACAACACTGTCCAGCACTGAACCTCCAGCCTCCACACTAGCACCCTGCAAGCTCTAGCACAGACAGACAGCTGTTCAGGTTGCTAGGCAACAGGCCTAGCAGAAAAGGACATGTGTTTCTGTGGCACAATGGTTCAGTGTGTTTGACTGTTAATTGAAAGGATGGTGGTTTGAGCCCACCCAGAGAACGGTTGTAAACTTTCTTTCCACAAAGCTTACTGAGACGCTCCAAGGCCCCAGTTTGATATCTGAAAACTGTTCCTCTTAGACTCATTTTGTTCAGCTGAGGCCCAAAGAGTTTGCTTGGAAGAATCATACAGTGGAAGTCTGCTGGCTTGTAACTCAAAGGCTGTGGATTGAAACTATTCTCTGCTAGGCACATGCTTCTTTCTTTTTGCTCTGGGACTTCCAGCAAGGCACAGTCTGCCAGGAATATTCCCATCACCTCTGTCTGCCTGGGCTGAAGGGAAGAGCTTTGAGCAGCCAACAGGGAAGTAGGAGGGAGACAGTCTTTGAGCCAGCGTGTCTCAGCCATTTCTTCCTTGCTGCTTGCAGGGAGGAAGGAAGGGAGTGAAATGGGGTCCTCTGAAGATTTTGCACTTGAATTAAGCCAAAGTCCACAGTGTGGCTGCACAAAAACAGGCTTTTGTGGAGCGCAACCCCCACTCTTCCAGCCAGCAGGTGACCCCACAGTGTCCAAGATGGACGCCTTTGTGGCAGCAAACGGGGGACTTCACAGCGCCCAGCAGACCTAAAGGAGCATGAATTCGGTGGCAGCCCTGGGGCAACATAATCCCCCTTTCGATGAGCAGCTGAACTCACTGACCCACAATACCTCAGAGACACCCACCAGCAGCTGGTTTGCCAGGGCCTCTGCCCAGCACCCTGCACGGCTTCCTGCTAGTGCCAGAGCTCACAAGGCACCAGCCTGGAGCCAGGGCCACTAGGTGCTGCTTATGAAAAGCTGGGACTGTGACACAGTGGAAGGGTGCTGGGCCCATAACACAGGAGTCGATTAATCACAACCCTGTTCCCCTAGCACAGGCCTCCTCCTGCTTCCGCTGGGCCTTTAAACGAGGGGGCGATTTCCACAGCCCCAGCGTCTAATCTGTGAGGCAGGAGGTGGCTGATGCCCGCAGCCTGCTGGGAAGCTCCCAGAAGATATTAAGGGACAGAGACTCCTACGTGCCCTTAAGAACAAGGATTAGGGGTTCCTTGAGACTGGTAAGGGGGTCACTGTGTCTGCCTTGTAACCCTGGGTGTCAGGTCGCTGTGCAGCTTTGATCTAGAGCTCTGATCCCAACAACCGACCAGGAGCCCCCAACCTCACCCTGGGTCTGCCCCACCTGATCACTCCTCACAGGCTGACCTAACCCCGTTCCAGCCCCAGATTCACCCCCAATTGTCCTATTGCCACTCAGAGCCAGAGATGTGGAGGGGCTGGAGGAGGGAGCTGTGACTCTAGGACGGGTTCTTCTCTAAAGATGGCTGGCAGAAAGGGGGTGCTCAGCTCTGCCAGGGACCTCCTCTGTTGCCTCACTGATGGGGATGCAGACATTTCTGTGAGGCGTATAAAGGGAGTATTTGGCTTCTGAGTAAATCTACAGCATGTGCAATTATGAGAGGGAAAATCCCTCACTCATTCATTTCCACATCAGTAGGCTAATGGATAAGTCATTGACTTTGTATGCCAAAGCTTGTGCGTTTAAATTCCACCTGGTGTAAAACTTTACTTCTTTTCTGTCCATTACAAAGAAATCTTGCTCTTCTTTTCAAGGAAGCTGGGAGAGTCTGAACACAAAGTCCAGCCTGCACCACTTCACTAGCAGGCTTTGGCCAAGTCAATGTAGATGCTTGTCTTCAGTTCCCAGTGCCCAGTGCCTCCCACCTGCTAGCAGGCCTGGCTAACAGACTCATCCCCTTCACCCCCACAGCCTTTTGGCTCCCGGTGATCAGCTGTTCAGTGCTGTGTAAGAGGCACTGCGGAGGTAGGAGCTGGGACAGGAAGGAGTAGGGGAGAGAGAGGAATGGAGAAGGAAGGGGTGGGGTGGGGTGGGGCGGGGCGGGGTGGGGTGGAAGAGATGGAAAGGGGTGGGGTGGGCAGAAGAGGTGGAGTGGGGGCAGAGCCTGAGGTGGAACAGGGAGTGATGTTGCATGTGGTATGATGCCCTTATTGTGTGCCACAGCTGACAAAAACACCTGAGACAGAGAAGCAACAGGACAAAAAAACAGCCACTCACCTGCCAAAGTAGCTCAGTTAGAAAGTGTTAGACTGAAGATCTGAAGGTCCTCGGTTCAATCCTTGGGCTTTAGCAGGGGTGGCTTGTTCCCTAGGAGCACAGCACCACCTGTATGTGAGGCAAGTCTCTGATTTTTCAGCTCATAAGCAGAACAATACAACATGAGCTGGTGCTCCTACTTGGTTCCCCTGACCTTGAAGAATGAGAGACAGGAACTGTTTTTCCCACATTCGTCAACCCAATATGGGAGGAAAAGAGAGGGGAGGCAAGGGAGCCCTTGGAGATCAGGGCAGGGACTGAGGACAAAAGTTCTCCTGCACAGCTGAGTGAGGGCAGTACCAGTGATGGGACATCTGTAAAAGTGACCCCATGGAGGGTGGCAGGGATTAGGGACCAAGGAGGAGGTGTTTGATATTCAGTGCTTTAGAGCAACTGGACTTGGACATGGTAGGCGTTCAGAAATGCACATTAATGACTTTAGGGTAGCGCAATAGGCAGAGGGTGATTGGAGGAAGGGTCTGTCTCTCTGATCCTTCAGGCCAGGGAAGAAAGAGGGGGTTGGAGTCTTGTTCTTCACATCCAGCGTGCGAGTACAGAAGATGGTGGAACTCTGACTTGGGAGACCGTTACTGGTGGACTTTGAGCACTGTGGCACTGGTTACTGCTATATTAGTGTTTATGGTTCCTAGTTATGGTGCGAAAGGAAAGATCAGTGGAAGGAACTGGTTCCCTTCCTCTGGACCACATTGTGTTTGGTGTTAGGGGGCATTTTAATTGTGTCATCCGGACTGAGGACTGCTGGTCCTGTTTCCCCAATCATCAGAGGAAACGTTTCTACGATAAGCACTATCCGGCTCAGGTTGTGTAGTGAGGTTGGCTTGTTGCTCCATAGTGGAACCAGTGGAGGGTGGGCTGTAACCTCCTATTCCTCTGACCTGAGCTCACACCAGTCACAGATGGGGGTTCACCTTTCTGCAGGGACAGACCAGGAGTCACATTGACCGGATTTACGTGAAGGAGAGCATGCAGACAACCCAGTGCGGGGTAGTGCCAATGGACTGTTTGGATCATGCAGCTCTCACTGTGTGCTCAATGTAGGCAATTCCCTGACCCAAGGCAGAGGATATTGGAAGCTGAACATCTAGAGATTGCCAGATAAAGGAGCCAGACCACGAAGCCTGGCGATGTTGGCGGAACGGGAAAGGATCAGAGGGGTCTACGGCAACCGGGGGATTGGTTTGAGTCGGTGAGGGAGAAATCAGCAGCTTTGTTCCAGCAGCTGGGGAAACACCTCGACAGTATAGAAACCAAAGTGTAAAGTATGCAGCATCTCCTGTGGGATTTCCACAGGACCATACAGGCAGGGGAGCCAGTCAATATGTGACTGTATGACTGGATGAAGTGACAGCTTCATAGTCTGCAATAGTATAGTTCATAGTTCATAGACAGCAATAGTCTGCAAGCATTGATGGGCTGCATTTGCCCTGATAGCGTTTCCTCATCCTTGCAATGTCCTGGTGAAATCACTCGCCGTGCTCGTCGCTCACTGCTCCGCAGTTGGGTGGAAAAAAATCTAGATGAGAGTGCAAAAAATGTATCTTTAGTGACATGTTGCAACCAAGGCTTTTGTATGCCTTGAGAAGGTTTTCCACCAACAACCTGTAGTTGTCTGCCTTATTGTTTTTGAGAAAATGTATTGCCACTGACTGGAAGACTTTCCATGCCGTCTTTTCCTTGCCACGCAGTGCATGGTCAAGTGCATCATCTCGAAGAAGTTCACGAATCTGAGGACCAACAAAGACACCTTCCTTTATCTTAGCTTCACTTAACCTTGGAAATTTTCCACGGAGGTACTTGAAAGCTGCTTGTGTTTTCTCAATGGCCTTGACAAAGTTCTTCATCAGACCCAGCTTGATGTGGAAGGGTGGTAACAAAATCTTCCTTGATTCAACAAGCGGTGGATGCTGAACAATTTTCCTCCCAGGCTCCAATGACTGTCAGAGTGGCCAATCTTTCTTGATGTAGTGGGAATCTCTTGCACGACTATCCCACTCGCAGAGAAAACAGCAGTACTTTGTGTATCCAGTCTGCAGACCAAGCAAGAGAGCAACAACCTTCAAATTGCCACAAAGCTGCCACTGATGTTGGTCATAGTTTATACACCTCAAAAGTTGTTTCATGTTGTCATAGGTTTCCTTCATATGGAATGCATGACCAACTGGAATTGATGGCAAAATGTTGTCATTATGCAGCAAAACAGCTTTAAGACTCGTCTTCGATGAATCAATGAAGAATCTCCACTCATCTGGATCTTGAATGATGTTGAGGGCTGCCATCAGACCATCAATGTTGTTGCAGGCTACAAGATCACCTTCCATGAAGAAGAATGGGACAAGATCCTTTTGACGGTCACGGAACATGGAAACCCTAACATCACCTGCCAGGAGATTCCACAGCTGTAGTCTGGATCCCAACAGCTCTGCCTAACTCTTGGGTAGTTCCAAATCCCTGACAAGGTCATTCAATTCAGCTTGTGTTATGAGGTGTGGTTCAGAGGAGGAGGATGGGAGAAAATGTGGGTCCTGTGACATTGATGGTTCAGGACCAGAAGTTTCATCCTCTTCCTCTTCCTCATCTGACTCCAGTGAGAATGATTCTGGTGCATCAGGAACTGGCAGTCCTTCTCCGTGGGGTATTGGGCGTATAGCTGATGGAATTTTTGGATAATGCACAGTCCACTTTTTCTTCTTTGACACACCTTTCCCAACTGGAGGCACCATGCAGAAGTAACAATTGCTGGTATGATCTGTTGGCTCTCTCCAAATCTTTGGCACTGCAAAAGGCATAGATTTCCTTTTCCCGTTCAACCACTGGCGAACATTTGTTGCACAAGTGTTGCAGCATATGTGTGGGGCCCACCTCTTGTCCTCATCTCCAATTTTGCAGCCAAAATAAAGGTGATAGGCTTTCTTAACCATTGTGGTTATACTGCGCTTTTGTGATGTGAAAGTCACTTCACCACAAAAACACAGCAGAAGTTATCTACACTGTTCACACAAGTACAAGGCATCTCTGCTCACTTTGGCTAAACATAAATGTGTCCCTTGGCAAAATCAAACACTGACAAATAAGAGAGAATGACACTGTATGATTTCTAGAGCTGATATAGGGCAATTTGTTCAGCAGAGTGATGTAAGCTTTTTTATGATTGCATCATCCATGACTTCTAAAAATAACATGATGCAATTCATATCATGTATGACGCAATACCAGCTTCAGATTGCATCATTCATTGTTTTGCCGAAAAAGCAAGTACTGTCCAAACCCAGTCGTAGATTTATTCATAGATACAGTCAAAGATGTATTTTAGTCATTTCTGGTTTAAACTGAGATCCCTTCCCTTTACAACTCACTTATCCTCCACCATTGTCATGTCAAGGGTCGTATAAACTCACCCAATAGCATATCTTGAAAACTAGAGCCAATCAACAATTTTAAGCATCATTTTTGTTCTCAGTGACCCAGAAGTACTAAAGGTTGAATACATTTATTTCAGAAGCATTTTGGCTGTAGAGCAGTGTAATTACAGATTTCTCACAAGCCAAATACCCTTATTATGCCCCTTACAGAAAAATCTGCATCCCCTCTCAGTGAGGCAACTGAGCAGGTCCCTAACAGAGCTGAGCAGCCTCCATTTCTACCAACTGTCTTTAGAGAAGAATCTCATCCCTCTGCCAGCCCCTCCACATCTGTGGCTCTTAGTAGCAGTAGGTCAATTAGGGGGTGAATTTGGTGCTGGAACGGGGGTTAGGTCAGCCTGTGAGGAGTGACCACGTGGGGCAGACCCAGGGTGAGGCTGGGGGCTGCTGGTCGGTTGTTGGGGTCAGAGCTGTAGATCAAAGCTGCACAGTGACCTGACACCCAGAGTTACAAGGCAGACACAGTGACCCCCTTACCGGTCTCGGTGAACCCCAAACCCTTTTTACTGAGAGCATTTAGGAGTGTCTGTCCCTTAATATCTCCTGGGAGCTTCCCAGCAGGCTGCGGGTGTTAGTCACCTCCTCCCTCAAAGGTTAGACTCTTGGCGCTGTGCGAGCCGCCCCATCGCTTGAAGGCTGAGGAGAATTAGGAGGAGGCCTGGTGTTAGTAGAAGAGGGTTTTGATTAATCAACTCCTGTGTTATGGGTGCAGAACACTTCCACTGGGTCACTCTGCTGGCTATTCTTAAGCAGCACATAGTCCTGGTGTCTTGTGAGCTCTGGCACTGGCAGGAAGTGGTGCAGGGTGCTGGGCAGAGGCCCTGACAAACCAGCTGCTGGTGGGTGTCTCTGTGGTATCGTGGGTCCTTGAGTTCAGCTGTTCATCGAAATGGGGGATTATGGTCCCCCAGGGCTGCCACCCAAGTCATGCTCCTCATGAGCTCCACAAGGTCTGCTGGGAGCTGTGAAGTCCCCCGTTTGCCACCATAAAGGCGTCCCTCTTGGACAATGCAGGTTCACCTGCTGGCTGGAAGAAACTAGCAGACAACAGTTTCAATCCACAGACTTCAAGTTACAGGCCAGCAGACTTCCACCGCCTGGCTCTGCTGAACCCATTAAGGCCAAGAGGGACAGTTCAGAAGCAGGAAACTGGGGTTTTGGAGTTTCTCAGCAAGTCTTGAGGAGAAGAGGATTATAACCATCCCTGGGGGGCCTTAAACCACCATCCTTTCAGTTAACAGCTGAACACAAGGACCCATTGCTCTACAGAGACACATGCTAGCTGACACCAGGGCTGTTGCTTAGCAGCCTGCACAGCTGTCTGTCTGTGCTAGAGCTCACAGGTACTACGGTTGTGGGCTCTATTGGAAGGGGCC
Source organism: Dermatemys mawii (assembly GCA_007922305.1). Lineage (NCBI taxonomy): Eukaryota > Metazoa > Chordata > Testudines > Dermatemydidae > Dermatemys > Dermatemys mawii. The sequence goes on from VOCN01040786.1 coordinate 15,535, forward strand.
TCTAGGGATCGGTATTTCCACTTGCATTTATGAGTCATAGATAAGAAGGAAAAGTTAATGCCTCAGAAAAGCCTGTGTGTGTGTGAGACAGAGAGCAGGATGGGAGGGTGTCTAGAAACCCCTCTGCTTTAATCTCTTTTCTCTGAACCAGGGAAGCAAAAACCCTAGCCTTTTCTGACACTTGAATTCAGAACCTTCAAATTATGAGACTAACATGCTGTCTACTGCGCTAAGAAGGCTCACGAAGGCCTTATGCTCAGCGCCAATAAGACCCTCCTCCAGCAGTGACTGGGGCAGAGATGGAGTCAGGGATGTGCTGGAATTAGCAGTGAGATCTGGTGTCCAGAGACTTGTCATGCCAGCTTTCTCAGCAGCAAACAAATCAGTTCTCTCTGGTAGTGAGCAATACACCTTGAGCAAATGGCATCAGAGAGTGGAGGGCTGGTTCCCAAGCTATGCACCAACTTCTGTATTTTAGAACTTACTCTCATTATCCAAGTATGGCACTTTCCATGGGAATAGGACAAAGCAAGTGGGGGAAGCTACATGGGTAACAGAAACCAGAGCTCCAGGGAAAGGCTGAACTCATAACCCCAGTAAGACTCTCCTTTGCACTAGCCAGTTGCATCACTGCAGCTGCTTTTAAACACATTTGGGAAGTGGGCAGTTCTCAGTCTCTGTGGTTCACACCTTTGCCTGGTCACTGAAGGCTGCTGGTTGAAACCTAACTCAAGATGTGGCTTTTCAGTGATGAGACTCCAGTACATCTTCACAGGAAGAAAATCTCTCCTATTCTGTTTTTTCCCTTTTGACTCCTTCTGCCTGTCTAATCCCCACCAGTCTCTTTCCTTCCACATTAGGGCCACGCAGAGAAGAGCCCCAGTCAGTCACAGAGAGTCTGTATCCCAAAAGGGGAGGGAGGGGTCGCTCTAAAACATTAATATTGGGTGCAGGAGGGATGTACATGGATATGGGGATATAGGATGAGGAACTAACAGCGGGTCCTAGGGAGATTCCCCCACAGATCGGAGAGATCCCCTGCTGCCCACCATCACCTAGCTGTGGGGAGAACAACTTGTACTTGCTTGCAGAAGTCACCTTTAAAATCACAAGAGTTACCTGCTAATAACATTTTAATAAGATCAAAGCCCCCTCCAACCCAGTGTCACAACCTGCTGGAAGGTCATGGTGGTGGGGGAGGGTTGCTGTGAGTAGTTTAACACCTGACCCTGGTGGCAGAAGTGTATGTGGAGCTCCAGGTGTTTCTAGGATCTGCTATTTCCACCTGCCTGAAAAGTCCTGCTTTCCCCAGCACATTCACTGCAGTGCAATACTGCCCTCTGCAAGAGTTGCCTCTGAAATTAGGAAAACTGGTGAGTTCACGGCACAGCTGCACACTGAGGAGAAAGCCCAGCACGACGTGCAGGGTGAAGGGGTGTGATAAACCCCCAGTTATGCTGCCATTAAGAAGAAATGAATCTCACTGCTCCATGCCCAGCTTTTCCACAAAAGAGCGCTGGCCCAGGGCACTCAATACCCACCTTTGCAAGTCTTCCTTCCATCCTGGACCACCTTCTTCTCTTGGACTCCATGTCGTCATCCTGGGGAGCCAAGTAGCAGGCACAGAATTCTACCTCCCAGCAGCCAACCGCACCTCCGCAGGCTTTCAGAATGAATAGTGATACTCTACTAACCCCACTGAGGTGAGCTTAGCTTCTGCCCTTCCTTCCTCAGCAGGACTTTCCTCTTTTGTCCCATTTCTTCCTCACTTCCTCCTTTGGCAAGTCATGCAGAGGAGATCAGCAGGAAGAGCCGGCCTCTGAAGGCCAACCTCCAAGGGCAGAGGAGGCCAAGACACATGTATAGGCACCGACTCCTTTGGTCTTCTGGGGCTGGAGCATCCACAGGGAATAATTGGAGGGTCTCAGCACCCAACAGCAGCTCCTTGTGCTCTCCCACCCCAGCTCACCTCCACCTCCCATCCGCCTCCACCTGCTCCCCTAACAGTGCTGCTGTGCTGCTTTTCCCCCCTCCCCACAAGCTTGCTGTGAAACAGCTGCTTCATACAGCAAACCTGGGAGGGAGGAGGAAGAAATGGAACAGTGGTGCACTCTGGCGGGGAGGTGGCAGTGGAGTGGAGGTGAGCTGGGGTGGGGAGTTGTTCCTTTGCTGACTGTGAGGGATACATCCTGCGGTGCACCCCACACCCTAGCTAAGCTCCACCTGCTCCCCTGAGAATGCCACGACTCCACTTATTCCTCCTCCCTTTCAGGCTTGCTTTATGAAACAGTTGCTTTGCATGACAAGCCTGAGATGGAGGAGGGGGAATGTGGGGCACCTGCAGGAGGAATCAGGGCTGGGGATTTGGGGAAGGGGTTGGAATGGGGGTGGTGAAGGGGCAGAGGGAGCAGTCACTGGTGCTGGGTAAAGTCAGTGACTATGGCCCCCAAGCCTTGAAAAGGTGACTGGCCTAACTCCTCCAGCTTCCCCAGCCTGATTCCAAGGTGCTTTCTCCACTGATGTCACCACCTTCTCTCAAGTGGGGATTGGGATTATCCAGGGGCAGGCCAGTGGCAGAAAGAGGAGCTGGGAAAACTAAACCTACATGTTTCTGCCTGGTTTTGAACCAGGGACCTTTTGCGTGTGAGGCAAATGTGATAACAACTACACTACAGAAACTGAGCTATAAGGGGGATCCTGGTGAAAGTGGTGACATCTCTTCTATAGGGCAGCTGGCAGAGCAAAGGTCTGGAGCTGGCACTCAGGAAATCAACCTTATGTCACATTGTGACTCCAGCGTGATGGAGAGCTTCTTTTTCTTCCCCTTGCTGAGAAAAAGCAAGAGAACAAAGAAAATTCATATGGATCGCCTTGGTACACAAGCCTACGCTGCTTTCTCCTGCTGGGGAGTGAGAAATAAGAGAATCATGGCAGGTAAACGCACTGCTGTGCTTCCAGAGAACAGCCCACCCCTGCACACAAAGGGACCAAAAACCAGGCCAAAGCCGGCAATTGAACAAGCGCCTCTAGATTTTCAGTCTAGCGCTTGCCTGACTGAGCAATTTCAGCACCTACTAGGCACCTTTTTGGCCTCATGCTTCTGTGTCCAGGATGTTTTTGTCAGTCATGGTACAGAAAAAGGACGTCATTGTGAGCAGCTCATGAAGGGAAGATGAATTTTTTCCTGGGTTGCTCAGCTTGACTTGCTTCCTCGCCCTCTGCCTGTCTTAGTTCCTGGGTTACCTGGTGGCTGATGGTGACTGGGGCCCAAAGGCACAGGGAAGAAGTTGGGGAGGTAGACCCCCAGCAGCAAGTGTCCTGCTGCCACTTCCCACCCGACCCTGTTGTCCCAGCTTCACGTAGTTACTGCTCAGAAGCACAGTGGCAGTAGGTGGACAGAGTCGTTCTCACCTTGAAACTCTGGCTTAATAGCACATATCTTCATTTGACAATGGCCGATGTAAGACTGATACTACTTGCTATTTTGTCACTTGAAAATGCCATTGGCCAGTCTTTGGATCACTCTAATGCTGCACTTCAGTTCATGAGGGGAAAGGCGAGACAAGTGACCTTTGAACTAAAGGACTCGGATTAACATTCTAATGCTGTCTCTTATTGTAACATTATTTAATACATGTCCACCCTGTGTTGGTGACAGTTCAATTTCTAGATATTAGTACACTTCAGTTACTGTTCAAATTGCAAAGTTTCTATATGTTTAAAGGAAATGAATTTTTTATTTACTTCTGTATGGTATGAATAAATACAGATTTACAGATCCTACTATGGAAATTTATCATCTTTTATATGACAGAAAATCACGCATCCAAATAGTGCATCAAAATCATGAAATGAGCTGCCAATGCAATAAAAATAAGGTATTCAAAGGTTTAATGTATTGGGAAGCACCAAGGGCACTTCTTGCCTGGGGGGACATTTGGTCTAGGGAGGCCCTGTCAGGGGGAGCAGGAGTTAGTCTTACAGGCCTATTTTCAAGCTGTAATCTGTGGGATCCCTGCTCTGTGGGAGGGCTCCTGGTAGCCCAGACTCAGAGCGGGAACAGGCCCCTGATTTAGGGGCTGGCTGCATGGTTTACAGATGGGGCAACTTCCTCACATGCCCACTGACCTTAAAGGCTCTGAGTCTAAAATGAAGAGGGAAATTCTCATGGTTCTCTCCCCACTCTGAACTCTTGGGTACTAATCTGGA
>ML679110.1:0-17398 GCA_007922305.1 Dermatemys mawii
AGACCCTAGGAGTCCAGCTCATCCTGTGGGAAACCTGTTCTACCCCTCGGGGTCCTTTGGGATGGACAACAGGAATGCTCCTGATGAACGGGGGCCCTGGGTCTCCTGCAGGGGATTTGTGGTTTAGAGTTGTCCACCTTGATGGGGACAGTCAAGGATTATTTCTTTTGTGTGACAGATGGTGTAACCCTTTTTGGGTTTAGAGAGCATGGCCCCTTTCAATCTTTTTCCTATGGGGGAGGGGGAGCAGTGAGAGAAAGGAGGGAAAGTGCAGGGGGAGGGTCTGGAGCCCTGGGCAGAGAAACGATGCTGCCTGCAGACCCCTGGAAAGTGAAGCAGCAGAGAACCTGCCTGGGGAAGACATGGCGGCCGAACGGAGACACCCCGGGACAGGAGCAGGGAGGAGCATTGTGCTGGGGAGGAATCACCTGAGAAGAACAGGTCAGAGCTGGGCCCAGTATCACTGCTGCCCAGAGCTGCATGGGGCTGTGAGTCCTGGGGTTTCAGACTCTGCACTGGGAATAAGGAGGAAGGCTGATAGCTTGTTATGTGGGGAGGTGGTCGCTCTGTGTGGCTTTGGAGAGAGCAGCAGAAGATGGCACTTGAAACCCCCATGTATTGTATGCTGCTGCTGATGATGCAATGATATGGCAGGCTGCAGTCCCTCAAAAAAAACCGCAAACACTCTGTGGTCACTGAATGAGAGGCTGCCGCGGTGGAAGATTTCCTCTTCACTGGTGGGGGACCCTCTGGTCAGAATCCCACCTCTGACACCAATCTGGAATGCTGCTCTGTTCTCCTGCCTTCCAGCTCTGCCGTCCCCAGGCCCTGACATTTGCCATCTGCAGTAGAGTGGCTCCCACAGCTTGGACACCTGCAAGAGGCCCCAGGCTCATGTCAGACCAAGGACACTGTGGGGGTCACCAACAGGTCCAGTGCTGACCACTGGGTCAGTGCTCCCCCATAGGGACGTTTCCTTGTCTGTCTGAATCAGCCCCCAGACTGTTGCTCCTGATCCCCTCTGGTCTCACCACTACGGGTACACAAAGACAGCTCAGTCCCCCCAAGGTGAGTGAGCGGCTCCTGATGCTCCATGCCACCAATGACACCCTCTCCTCCCCGGTCTCCTGACTATTCAGACCCCAACACTGGGCTGGACCCAGCCTCCCAGGGCCTGGCAACAATCAAAAACCTTCTGCCTGGGAGAGTCACAGGCCTCCCCCAGCACTGCAGACATGTGTTCCTCTTCTACCTCCACTCCTCTCACAGACCCCTCACACTCCTCCAGGTCCCAGCCAGCAGCCCTGACACCTGCACTACTCTCCAGCTGGGGGTCCTGAGCCCCACACTCCTCACCGCTCCCTCCAAGGAAAGTCAAGCGCTGGGTGAGACCAAACGCTGATGGTGCAATTCTTTCAGGCTCCCTGCAGAGCCAACGTTGCTCTGCGGTAGGAGGGAGCCCTCAATAGGAAGCAGAAGCTCCACACATTCCTCACACCTTTCCTCAGACAGGACAGCCAGATCACCACAGCCCCATGAAGGCAGAAAGAGAGGCAAGGAGACAGAGCTTCCACCTCCACCAGGTGAGAACGCAGCCATCTGGGACAAACCTGCTATGTGCCCAGTGGCCTTTATTCCTCCAGCCCTTCAGAAAAGAGGGGACGTCAGGAGGTTTCCTCTTCAATCCCACACACGAAAGGCCCCTCTTAGGAGAGGCACAATGCTGAAGAGGAAAAGTAACATCAAGAAGGACATGAAAAATATAGACTTTTAAGATTCAGAATAATAGCTTCTCATCTGAGCACGGACTGGAACCCTGGACCCTCAGAATAAAAGTTTGAGGCTTTACCACCTGAGTTAGCCAGGCTCACAAAATGAAAGAGCAAGTTCATGCAGAGGAAAAACTAGACAAGAAAAAGAGCAAGGGAAACAATAGAGGAAACCTGCTGCTCTCTTTCTTCCCAGCCCTAGCCCTGGCCTACTCCTCCCTCCACTGCACTGAGGAAATTTTCCAGCACCATGCCCCAGTCAACTCCACCCTCCCCAAACTCTGGAAGGCCCAGCTCATCAACATGGCCTCACTTACAGCCTCCTCTTCAGCCCTGACTGACAGGGAGGTGTATTAAGTTTCCCTCAGACCCGCCCTTCAGCTTCAGCATTCCTGGGTAAAGACCAACACTGCCCAAGTGACTTTGGGCAAGTAGGTCAACCAATAGGGCTGCCTCCTAGGCCTGGCTGCAGCCCAGCCGCAGGACTCAGAGTAAATCCAGCTCCCGTCCCTCCCTCTAGGGCTCCAGGCAAAGCCAGCCTGCTGGATCCGACGTCCCCTCTGGTGCTCAAGTCACAACAGCTAGCAGGCAAAAGACTGGCTCCCACATCATTTGAAAGAGCAAGACAAAGCCTCTATAATCCACCTGTGCTTAGCTATGGAGCTACAGATCCCAAAGTCCCCCTGAGATCTGAGCTCAGCCGGCAGTGTTCAGTGATCTGACGGTGCCCCTTATGCCATGGGACCGGATGGGGTCATAGTCTCTAGACACCTGTGACCCTCAGCTGGCAGCTTGTACTCTGCACTCACAGCTTCTCTGCAGCTGCTTCCTCTCTCTTCTCCGTTCTCTCTGCTGCTCTCTCCCTCCCCTTGGCTTTCTCAGCACCTGGCCCCACAGCACCTCTGGCCAACCACAGTCTGGTCCCACTCTTGCAGATGTTGGCTTCTATCCTGCTTCGTAAGCACTCAGCAGAAGGAAGGGGCCTTTCCAGGAAATTGCCATGGCTTGTGGGAATCCGTATGTGGCTCTGGACTCAACCAGGATTCACTTGGTGACTGGCACGCACAGCAGATTAGAAACCAACTGCTAAAACAAGAGCTCTAGCACAGGAGCACCCAGTAAAAAGCTTCATGTTCTATCAAAGGTTTGCTGAAGGGATTCACCCCTTCCATCACAAGTGCAAGAGGGGCAAAAAAAAAAGTCCCAGGAACCCACTTTCTTTTTCTTCACAGCTACTGCCTCTCAGCTGGATTCTTCTTTTTCCCTCCTGTGCATCAGTGGGACTAAAACCCCACATGTAAACAGCTGGTCTGGACACTGCACCCCCATCCCTCTGCCTAAACCTCCCTGACACAGTCCTGCACCTGGCTCCAAGGAATTAAGTCTCACATCTCCTGGAGCTTTTCTTCTGCCCAGAGAGTCTCTGTTCTCCTCAGTAGCTGACCCAAGAAACACAGTGTCCACCTTTTCCAAAGAAGTGCTTAGAAAGGGTTTTGTTATGTGACCACGTGGCCTAATGGATAAGGCGTCTGACTTCGAATCAGGCGATTGAGGGTTCGAGTCCCTTCGTGGTTGGGTGTGTGCAGTTTTACCTTCCTCCTGAATGCCCTGCTGTCTTCAGCACTGGAACCTCTTCCTGGCCACTCAGACCAATGTTCTGGCTTCAGCTAAAGCCCCAGGAAGGAGTTGAGGTTTGGGCATCACAAAGGCTGGGGCCTGATCCCCAGGTGCCTCCACTCTAGACTTCCCAAACAAAATGGACAGATTCCTGAGCTAGTATGTAGAGCAGTTTTCCTCATCCCAATGTGCACCTGTCCCTGTATTGAGGGGGCTGGGTAAATAGCACCTTCAGAGCCTGGGTGTTTCTCTGCTTCTCGTCAGTTTGAGAAAAGCCTCTTGGGGAAAAATCTCCTGCTACACTGAAAAAGTGACACCTTGAGTGGGAACGGTCAGATGCCCCACCGGGATGGCTGGCCCTGCTTTCCTACCGTCTTCTAGTATTGGCCACAGAGCATCAGCAGCTGTCCTGCATGCTGATCTATGGGTGGCCTTCAGTGGTGTTTGGCATGGCAGGGAACAGGCCAGCTGGGTGTCATGTGAATGTCTGATCCCCCCTCTTGCCCCACCCTCAATTTCTCTGTGGTTTCTAAGGCTTTCCTTGGAGTTGTCAGCACCAGCCACCTCTGCTCTAGGTGCCCAGAGGAGGAAAGGTGAGCTGGGCTCCAGCCTGGAACTCTTCCTGCCTCCTGCCTATCAAGTCTGGCCCTGACACTCCTTCCTTTAAATGCCATGTGGGGAACGGGTAGGGGAAGAATGTGGCAGCTGCAGATACAGGCACCAAAGTTGTGGAGATCAGGTGAAGCAGTGAGAAACCAAAACATCATGTCAACCCGCAGGAATTTCTAGCCAGGTTGTTAAGTTCTAAGACCCCAACCTATAGCCACCATCCTGTTGAACCAGCTGGACCAAAGACCTAGCTCCAGTGGGCATCAGTAGAGAAAAAATACCCTTTGGTACATCTAGGAACATAGTAGTCTAGGACATTGAGTTTTAGGGCTTCATAGCAAACAGACATATGCTCAAGAGGTCTCACTGAGATTTGAATTTACATCACAGGATTCAAAGTCCTGAGTACTGACTATTACACCATGGGACCTGTTACTCTGTTTGTTTCTGGACCCCTGTGTCTCTCAGCTGGCTGCCTTGCTCTCTGCACTTATTGCTTCCCGCCAGCAGCTTCCCCTTGCTGGACTCTCTCTCTTCCTCCCTCAACTATACCACTGATCTACTGGATCCGTTGGTCCTGCCCTGAGTCCCCGCATCTCCCAGTTTTGTCTCTCTTTCTTGCAGGCCATAAAAATGTCTGGGGAGGCCACCCCTCCCTTCACTCTGTGTCCCACTCATTTCGGCCAGCTGCAGACTCATCTCCCAGAGTTCAGGGAGCTGTCACTTGATCCGGTCATGCAGTCACATATTGACTAGCTCCCCTGCCTGGATGGTCTGGTAGAAATCCCACAGGTGGTGCTGCAGGACTTGCCAATGTTGGTTTCTTTAATGTCATGGTGTTTCCCTGGCTGCTGGAACAAAGCCACCAACTCCTCCCTCAGTGACCCCCACTGTTCCCCTGGTTGTCACAGAACCCTCTGATGCTTTCCCATTCTGCCAACACCGCCAGGCCTCACAACTCTGACCCTTTATCTTGCAAGCTCAGGATGTTCAGGGTCCAATATCCTCTGCCCTGAGTCAGGGAATTGCCCACACTGAGCACACGGTGAGAGCTGCATGATCCAAACAGTCCATTGGCTGTACTCTTCACTGGCTGTCGATGGGCTCTGTGCAGGGCCAGTGCAACCACTAGGCAACCTAGGTGGTCGCCTAGGACAACACTGGTTTTGAGGGTGGCACTTAACTGTTTTGAGGGCGGCATTTTCACCCCATTGCCAGTATTTCAGCGGCAGGTTTCAGGAAAAAATTCGGCAGCATTTTGGCGGACATGCCTTCTCTGCCGCTTCTGCTGTTGGCGGCATTTCTGCAGCAGGATTTGAACTTCCATAATCTTTTTTTCCCAATGCTCCCGAAGCTCTGCCCATCTTCAGCAGACTTCCACTGCTGTTCTCCTTAGGGTGGCAAAAATGCTCACGCCGGCCCTGGCTCTGTATCATGTAAATCCGCTCAATGTGTCTCCGCAGAAAGGTGTAACCCATCTGTGGCTGGCGTGAGCTCAGGTCGGAGGAATAGGAAGCTAACGCCCGCCCTCCATTGATTCCACTATTGAGAAACAAGCCAACCTCGCTACAGACCTGGGCCAGGTAGTGCTCATTGTAGAAATGTTTCCTCTGACAGTCGGGGAAATAGGATCAGGAGCCCTCAGGCCAGAAGACACAATTAAAATCCCCCCAACGCAAAACACTGTACGGTTCAGAGGAAAGGAGCCAGTTCCTTCCATTGATCTTTCCTTTCACACCTTTACTGAGGACCATAAACACTAATATAGCTGTAACCACTGCCCTGGAGCACAAAGTCCACCAGTAATGTCATCCCTAGTCTGAGCTTCACCACGTACAGTACTCACACTGTGAATGTAAAGAAAAGGACTCCAACCCCATTTGTCCCCATGTGGCTTTTTCCAAGCTGCTGAGAAGCAGAGAAACACCTAGGTTCCAAGGGCATTATTTAGCTAGGGCCCTCAATACAGAGACAGGTGCACATTGGGAAGAGGAAAACTCCTCCACCCAGTAGCCCAGACATCTGCCCATTTACTGTGGCAAGTCAGGAATGGCAACAGGTAGACTGCAGCACCTGGGGGCTCATGACACCCAAGCCTTTATGACACCCAAAGCCCAACTCCTTCCTTGGGCTTTAGCTGAAGCCAGAACATCAGCATGAGTGGCTAGGAAGAAGTTCCAGAACTGAAGCAAGCAGGACTTTCAGCAGAAAGATAGAACTCCACATGTCCAACCGCAAAGGGACTTGAACCCTCAATCTTTTGACCAAAAGTCAGATGTTTTATTGATTAGGCCACATTAGAAGGGCCTTTCCAAGTATTTCTTTGTAAAAGGCAGACACTGTGTTTCTTAGGGCAACTACTGAGGGGGACAGAGACTCTCTTGGGAGAAGAAGAGTTCCAGGGAGATGTGAAACTTAATTCCATACAGCCAGGTGCAGGACAGTGGCAGGGAGGTTTAGGCAGAGGGGATTGGGGTGCGGCGGAAGGACTGGCTGTCTTGGTGGGGAGATTCAGTCACACAGAGGAACAAGAGGCAGGAAGAGGAGGAATCCTGCTGAGGTGCAGTAGCTTTGAAGAAAAAAGAGGTGGGGTTTCTCGGCCTTTTTTTGCTTCTTTTGTCTGCCCTCTTGCACTTGTGGTGGGAGGGGTGAATCCTTTCAATAAACTAAGCTAGCTTCTTTAGTAGAGCACAGTGCTTGTATTCTGAAGTGCCAGGGTTTAAGCCCTTGTCTTAGCAGGTGATTTTTAATGTGCTGTATTTGACATGAATCCTGCTCATGTCCAGAGTCACACATGGAATGGTGGAGGATGGACCCAAGGGAAGAAGACTTAATACTCCTCCCTATTAGTGAGGGCTTAAGAGGAAGCTGTAAGTGAGGCCAGGTTGGTGAGCTGGGCCTTCTGGAGTTTGGAGAGGGTGGAATTGACTGGGGCATTGTGCTGGCAAAGTGACTGAGGGTGCTGGAGGGAGGAACAGGCCAGGGCTAGAGCTGGGAAGTGAGAGAGCAGCAGGTTTCCTCTATTGTTTCCTGCACTGATCTTCTTGACTAGTTTCTCCTCTGCATGAACTTGCTCTTCTACTTTGTCAGCCTGGCTAGTTCAGTTGGTAGAACATCGTCCTTTTAATCTGAGGGTCCTGGATTCAATCCCTGGGGAGGTGGTGAACTATCTACCCAAATCTGGAAAGTCTGTGTTGTTAAAGTCCTTCCTGATGTTACTTCTCCTCTTCTGGATTTTGCCTTTCCTCAGAAGGGCCTTTTGTGTGTGGGATTGAAGGGGCAACTTCCTGACACCGCCTCTGTCCTCGCAGGCTGGAGGAATAAAGGCCTTTTGGCACACAGCAGGTTCCTCCCAGATGGCTGCATTCTCCTGTGGTGGAGGTGGAAGCTCTGTCTCCTTGCCTCTGTTTCTGCCTTCAAGTGCCTCTTCACCCTGACAGACACACAGAGCTGCCTTGTGTCCCGAGAGCCTCCCTCTTGTTCCCCCGCCACAGCCGCCAGCCGGTGTGGGTGGGAAAAGGGGACGAGGAAGCACGGCTGCCTCAGGCCGGGACAGGAGGACCTCACCACGAGCAAGTCTGTCTCTTGCCTTCAGTTCAGGCAGCCAGAAGTGCCAGGAGCTCCGTGGCAGGCCAGCACCTCAGCCATCTCTTACCTCATGGCCTAAGATCTTGGTGCTCTGCTGGTCGCTACCTTGCTTGAAGACTCAGAGCAAAGAGAAATGAACACAGGCCGAGCAGAGGATGGTTTCAACCCATCTATTTCTGGGTTATAGGCCTAGCACACTTCCACTGTGCCATTCTGCTGACTCTTCACACAGTGCCCCCAGCACCTAGCATCCACACTAGTACCTTGCAAGCTCTAGCACTGGCAGACAGATGCGTAGGCTGCTAGGTAAGAGCCTCGGAGCCATCAGACTTGTATTTCTGTGGCGCAATCAGCCAGTATTTTTGGCTGTTAGTAGAAACAAGGGTTGTTCAAGCCCACCGTGACAGGTCTGTAGCTATTGTGGTGTGCCCAACGCTCCCACCCAAACTCTACTGTTCTGCACCCGCCTAAGGCTCTGGGAAGGAATTTGGGGAGGTCTGGAGTGGTGGGGCAGGGGACTGGGATGCAGGCTCTGCAATGGAGTTTGGTTGCTTGGTGCAGGCTCTGGGCTGGTACAGGGGGTTTGGGGAGTGGGGGCTGAGTGGTGCAGGCCCTGGGTTTGGGGTGCAGGCTCTGGAAGGCAGTTTGGGGATGGGAGGGGGTGCAGTGGGTGGGGGTTCAGCATTTGAGATGAACTTTGATTCCAGGCTGGGAGTGCAGACTCTAGGAGGGAGTTTGGGGATGGAGGGGCACGTGAAAAAGAGGGAGGGCTGCCAACTCTGGAAGTGGGTTTCAGGCTCTACAAGTGAGTTTTGGGATAGGAGAGATTTGCTGGAAATGGGAGGGGTGCCAGCTGTGGGAAGTGGAAGAGGTGCAGGAATCTCTAGCCAGACTGTTAAGTTCTAAGACCTCAACCTGTAGTGGACATCCTGATGAACCAGCTGGACCAAAGGCCTATCTCCAGTGAACATCACACACCCAGCAGTAGGGTGGGGAAGGCTCTGTTTTAACCAGAGACAGAGTAGCCAAGGAGTTCTAGGACTTTCTAGCAAAGAGACTTATGTCAAGGAGGTCCCACTGAGATTTGAACTCAGATCACAGGATTCAGAGTCCTGAGTGCTAACCATTACACCATGGGACCTGCTCTTTTTCCTTTTCTTGTAGCCCTGTGACTCTCGGCTGACTGCCTTGCACTCTGTAGTTACTACTTCCCACCAGCAGCTTCCCCTCACTGGATTCTCTCTCCTTCTCCCTTGACTATAGTCCTGCTCTACTGGACTCACGCATCCTGCCCTGAGTCCCCACATCCTCCAGCTTTGTTTCTGTTTCCTGCAGGCCTCAGAAATCTTTGGGGAGGCCACCCCTCTTCGCTCGGTGTCCCACTCATATCATCCAGCTGCAGACTCATCTCCTAGAGGTCGGCCAGCTGTCGCTTGATACGCTCATGCAGTCACATGTTGACTAACTCTAGTGCCTGGATGGTCTTGTGGAAATCCCACCATTAGTTTCTTTAACGTTGTGGTGTTTGCCCAACTGTCAGAATAAAGCCTCCAACTCCTCCCTCACCGACTCTCACCAATCCCCCTGATTGCCATAAAACCCTCTAATGATTTCCCGTTCTGCCAACACCGCCAAGATTTACCATCCGCCCCTTTAACTTACAAGCTCTGGATCCTCAGCTTCCAATATCCTCTGCCCTGGGTCAGGGAATTGCCCACATTGAGAACACGGTGAGAGCTGCGTGATCCGAACAGTCTATTGGCTCTATCCTGCCCTGCGCTGTCCACGTGCTCTCTGTCATGTAACTCCGGTCAATGTGACTCCCGGCCTGTCCCCGCAGAAAGGAGAACCCCATCTGCGGCTGGTGTGAGCTCGGGTCAGAGGAATAGGAGGCTACAGCCCCCCTCCACTGCTTCCGCTACAGAGAAACAAGCTGATCTTCCTACAGACCCTGCACCAGGTAATGCTAATTGTAAAAACATTTCCTCTGACAATCGGGGAAATAGGACCAGAAGTCCTCAGTCCGGCTGACACAATTAAAATCCCCCGCCATCGCCAAACACCGTGCGGTCCAGAGGAAGGGAACCAGTTCCTTCCATTGATCTTTCCTTTCACACCTTAACTGGGGACCACAAACACTAACGTAGCAGTAACCAATGCCACGGAGCACCAAGTCCATTAGTAATGCCCTCCCTGATCAGAGCTCCTCCAGCTTCTATACCCGCACTGGGAATGTGAAGAACAAGACTCCAACCCCACCATTCTTCCTCGGTCTGGAGGAAAGAGACGGGCCCTTCCTCCAGTCGCCCACTGCCCATCGAGCTACCCTAAAGTCATTATGGTGCATTTCCTGAACTCTCACCCTGTCCAATTCCAGCTGCTGCAAGGCCCCCAAATCCCTGCCATGCTCCACGTGGCCACTTCAACAGATGTCCCTTCCCCAGGACTGCCCTCGCTCAGCTGCACAGAGGAGCTTTCGTCCCTACGCCCTTCCCCCTCTGGCACCATTGCCAAGGCCCAACCTACCTCACTCTCTTCCCGCCGTATTGGGTCAACCAAGAAGTTGTGTTGGAAATACAGCTCGTGTTTCTCATTGTTTAGGGGCAGAAACCCATGCTGTGTTGTTCTGCTGATGAGCTCAAAATCAGGGACTTGACTCAGGTAAAGGTGCTGCTGCCTTGCCGGAAATCAAACCACCCCTGAATGAGAGGCCAGGATTGAACCACAGACCTTGGAAACTTCATTCTAACACTCGCCCAACTGAGCTTCTTTATCTGCTGCACAGCATTACTTTGGCCTGCTACTTCTCTGTCCGGGATGATTTGTCAGCCCTGGCACAGAGAAAGGACGTCATTGGAAGAGCCCCATAAAAGCAAGACTCACTCTTGCCTGCCTTGCTCAGCTTCGTTTGTTTCCTCACTCCATTCCTGCCTTAGATCCCAGGTTGACCTGGTGGTGGAAGTAGACTGGGGAGCCTGTGGCGTGGGGAACAAGTTGAGCTGGACCCTGAGCTAGACTAGACCCTAACAGCTCAACATCCTCCCTGCGCCACTGTCCCCCAATTCCCTTCTGCCTCCCTTCTGTTCATGTCATTATAATTTTAACAACAAAGGAATCTGCAGGAGAAAAAACTGACCCAAAACTTTCTTTCCCCATCATGTGTGGACATCAGATAAACGTCTCACACAGCTGGAATCATAACGCTAAAGGCCAGGGGATGGGACATGCAGATTTCCCAGCATTCTCTCTTTCTCACATGACACAAAGAAGTGTGCTGCAGCTCCCTGTCTATTCTAGCCCCTTGTACAGCTCCATCATGAACAAGCTACTGGCTTGGAGACATTTATCATCTCATTCCATTGATAGTGTGGCAAGAAAACAACAGAAGACACAATCCATTCTTATGTTGGCTGAGAATCAGACTTAAGTGAATTGCTTGGACGGCAGCTATGCTCACCACTAAACCATCCACGCCTTTTTTCTCTGCTCTGGGGGCAGTAAAGAAGGTGATACATGACTCTGGAGCTAGTAAGTAATGTGGATCATCTGGAGGCTGCCTGACATCTGGGAGCAGAGTTTCCATCCCAGTGACTGAAATGGGGCTAAGGTGCAAACAGATCTCACTGGGAGGAGACCCCACCCCCAAGCCACCCCTAGAAGAGGGGAACTGAAGCTCAACTTCAGTCATAGAAAACTCTTCCCTGAGAAGGAAGGGGAGAGCTTGTTTTAAAGCCAAGGTTTGTGTTTGTTCCTGCTGCATACAGAGGGGCTGGATAGTGCTGAGTCAAGCACCCAGACTGCAGGAGGGTTTGACTTGCAGCAGGGAGATGAGTTTTTGACACAGATGGATGCCTTGTCTTATAGGCTTTTTTTTTCTGTCCCCTTCTTGTCACAGTTTGGCACAGGGATGCAGCCGTCACCCCAGGGGCCTCTCCTGAGGAAATAACATTTCTGTGTCAAACACCAAAGCTTTCAACAGAAAGGAGGAAAAGGAAATGGCCACAGGATGGGACCAGGATATAAGAAATGAAACACAAGATGCTTCTCCCATGTGCATTGACTTTGAACCTTCTCCCATTGGCTTCAGCCCCCGGGTTCCAGCTGCACAAACTGGGTGGGTTCCAGCCACAGAAGATCCCTTCTCCCTGGACTGAGGGAGCGGGGTGGTGCTGCTCTGCGGGGACGGATTTGCATGCTTGGGATGTTAGTGCAAAAAATCCCTGTGGGCTGAGTAAAGGGCAGAGATCTGCACTGAGCCTGCCCTGAGTGAGGGGGTCCCCCAAACTGAACCCCACTCATTAGGCAGGTGTCACCCTCTGCCTGGGGAAAAGATGACACATCCCCAAGCCCCAGCACTGCATGGGCAGAGAGCCAATGGGAACGTCTGTTAAAAGGGAAAGAGAATCAAGCGGGAGTTTGGGAAAAACCCACAACCCCATTCAAATCTACAATCAACAGCAAAACCTCCACCCCAGAGCATGCTGGGCAGGGCCATTTGCCTCATATTCCCACCTTGTGGTGTGACAGGTCAATCCAATGTCCCTTTAACAGACTCTCCACTCTCCTTCAACTGAAACCCTCCCTCCTTGGGCAGGAAAGACCCCAGGGTGGGGGAGGTGAAGGCCTTGAGTGATACCTCAGCTTCTGCTGCCCCACACTCCCTCCCCTGGCTCTCAGTTTGCACTGGTCACTCTGCATCACTGCTCCACGGCATTGTCCTTCCCCCTGCTGCTGAGAGCTCCTGTGTCGCCCCTTCTCCTGCTGTCACCTGCCTGTCTCCTGCAGCCTCTGCATGGCCACGTAGTGGGGGAACCTCACTACAAGTGCAGACTGGGCAGTCTCTTGACTTTCAACACCATGGATGGGATGTGAATCACCAGCTGGGGGAGGCTAACTCCCTGCGCTGCCCCTTCCATCCGAGATCCCGCCCCTTCTGCAAACCCTACTGGAGCCCAGAACCCTCCTCACCAAATGGATCGATCCTGCCCAGCCCCATCGCTCCTCCACCCTCCCTCCCAGCCCCAGAGTAGGCTGCATGGCCGCAGACATGCTAGAACTACAAGAGTGGGCGGACGGGTTATGAGCTGCCATTGACTCGTGCGGCTCTGAGTCCCTCAGCCCAAGCAGGCCAGGCTGCAGACATGACTCAGGCTTGGGCAGCCTGGCCACACCTCCCTGACGATCAATTAATAGAAAATTGAAATAGAAAGTGGAGAAAGTTGAAGTGTTTGTGAAAATGTTCATGGTTTTTAAAGTCACCTCTTGGGTCTGTGAACCCTGATCCAGGGACATTCGAGCCAAACTGGACACCTGGAGGGAACATCCAGGTGAGAGCCAAAGTTTCCCTCTTCCCCAGCAACAGGGTCACAAAGCCAGTGTCACATCAGCTGGCCAGGCTTAATTCCAGGATGGGTCGGGTCCATTTCCAGAACCTCAGAGACAGCCTGGCCGGATGCTCTGTAGTCCTGACATGCTGTAGACCTGAGTCTCAGAAATGAAAAGGGAGGGACACTGAACAAGTCAGCACAACCCACTGCTTTTCACTGGGCAGGGGGCTGTAAAAATGAACAAAACTCCTCAACCTTTTAGTTCTGGGGTCAGATTTCCACTGGAAACCACAAAGGTTTCTTGAGCAATTCAAAAAACCTCCCACAAACGTAGCTGGAATATTCAGTCTGACTCTGCTCTGCTCCCAGGAAATCAACCCTTCCTGTTCCCCCAGGTAGACTCTCTCTAGGTCTGACTCCGTGAGTGTCTCTCCTGAGGACAGGCTCTGTCAGGGAATAGTTTCCCTGGTGTGACACATTCTTTGGTTCACACTCTGAGGTTCACCAGGGCTCTGCTGCTGGGTTCAACCTGGACAGGCCGAACGTCTCCCCTGGACCATTGGTGGTGAGTTTTATGGGCCCGGGGTGCCTGGGCACCAGGAATATTCCCGGCCCGGGGCCCGGCTCCAGCACTGTCTGAGGCCGGGTCACTCCAAGTGGCTGCCGGCCCCTCCCTGCTGCCCTTGCGCAGTGTGGGTCTATGTCCACGCATGTTGCTCCTGCCCCAAGAACCCTGCAGACAATGGGAAGCTGTGGGGGCAGTGCCTGGAGTAGCTGTGTTGGTGACCCTGCCAGGTGATCCTGCTTAAGAGTCCCAGGTAAGCACCACATCCCACATTTGTGAGCCTGCACCCCACCAGTTTCCGACATCCCCTTCCATCCCCAAATTCTCTCCCACAGCCTGCACCCTCAGCCCAGAGCCTGCACCCAAACTCTGTCCCAGAGTCTGCATCCCAGACTTCCTCCCTCACCCCACCAAAACTCCCTCCCAGAGCCTTCACCCTGCATGCTTCCTGCACCTCAATCACCTGCCTGAGCCCAGGGCCTGCACCCTAGACACACCCCCCCCCCCACAAACTCACTCTTAGAGTCTTAGGCAGGTGTGTAGGGGTGGTGGAGTTTGAGGGGCCAGGCAATGGGCACCACAAAAGTTTCTACAAACCAGCCTTAGTGAGCTTGAGGCTCTGAGGAATCTCAAAAACCAAAAAAGTAGCATGTGCTTTCCCTCATCTCTGGGTGGGCTCAAACCACCATCCTTTTGATTAATAGCCAAACGTACCAACCCATTGCACTACAGAGACACATGACAACAACACTGCTGTTACCAAGCCTGCTGCCTAGCACCGTGTGCATCTGCCTGACTGCTAGAGCTCGCAAGGTGCTGGTGTGGATGCCGGGTGCTGAGGGCTAAGGTCAAAAAGCCAGCAGAGTGGCTCAGTGGAAGAATGCTGGGTCCAGAACCCAGAAGTCAATAAACTGAAGTCATCCTCTGTCATGTACAGGGTTGTTTCTTTTTGCTGTGAGTCTTGAAGCAAGACAGTGACCAGCAGAGTGTCAAGAGCCTAGCCCATGAGACAAGAGGTGACTGAGGCGATGGCCTCCCATGGAGCTCCTGGCACCTCTGTCTGCCTGGGCTGAAGGCAAGAGGCCTGTGTGTGGTCAGCACCTCCTGTTCCTCCCTGAGGCAGCAGTGCCCAGCTGAAGATTTTGCACCTGGATTAAGCCCGAGTCCCTGGCGTGGCTCCTTGGAGAAAGGCTTTTGTGGTGCGGCCCCCACTCTCTTGCAGACAGCAGGTGAACCCACAGGTGGGGCTCAGCTCTGTCAGTGACCTGCTCAGTTGCCATGGTGACAGGGGATGCAGACATTTCTGTAAAGCGCATAAAGGAGGTATTTGGCTTCCAAGTACATGTGAGGAATGTGCGTTTATGAGAGGCAATATCCATCCCCCCTTCAGCTGTCTGTCAGGGCTCCAGTGGCCTAATGGATAAGGCATGGGCTTCCGAAGCCAGGGATTGTAAGTTCAAGTCCCATCTGGGGTGAAAAACTTCCTTTATGTGGTGGTCTTATTTTCACCAAGGGAGCTGTTGGAATATGTGGTACTGGGGACTTGGGAACAATCCCCCAGAGATCTCATCTTCTACTGGACAAATACTTTCTAGACCCATCAATAGCAACCACTTAATCCTAGGGTTAGTCTGCAAATAGAGTGAAGGGGAGTGTGATGGAGTGGGAATGTTCATAATGTTTCCTCTGGATAGTGTGTGAGTGCCTCAGTTTCCCCTGTGCATTTCTTGAGTGTCTATGTGGAGGGGTAAGGGTGTGTAAATGGTGCAAAGCAGAGGGCCAGTGTAAGTAAGTAAAGGGCTGATGCCCTGTCTTCTGGCAACTGATAGCCTGGACTCTTCCCCCCTCTGCAAGGCGCTCACTGGAAATGTTGGAGAAGAAAGGGATCAGGTGACCTCTTGGTCCAGGAAGGATACAAAGGCAGAGGAGGATGGGAGAGAGTTAGTCTGGAGCCAGCTAAGGAAGGGGCAGACATGGTCCAGTTCTTTGTACCCACAAGCTCTGTTTTAGATCATGTACCTGTTGTCTAATAAACCTGTTTTACTGGCTCACTGAGAGTTACACCTCACTGTGGAGTTGGGGTGCAGGACTCCACCAAGGTGGGTTTGCTGCCAGAAGGTGCCAAATGCTCTCATCTCATCCTCTTCCTGGGGAAGGAGGAAGCTTCTGTACCTGGCAACAGGCTGAAGCTTTCCCCCAAAGCCCTGACTGGTTTCATAGGGAGCAGTTCCAGAGACTCCATGACAGTAGGGCTGGGGAGCTGCCCTCAGAGAGGGACAAAGGAGACTGGCAAAGAGTCCAGGCAGGGCACAAGGGGGTTTGTCATGCCTCAGCAGCTTTAACCCTCAGGGGAGGAACTTCCTCTCCAGCCTCTCAGACCCTCCCCTCTTTACAGCCAGCACTGAGAGGTCCTGTCCCCAGCACTCACAGGACACCCCCTCAAGGGGCTCAGCACTGACTGTCCCAACTTTTTGAGCCTGGCTGCAGGCTTGGGCAGCCCCCACTTACTGGGCAAAGGGGAAACAGAGACTTGCTAGCAGCTGGCTCCTGTGGGCTAGAAGGCAGGTGAGAGAGGCTGACCTGGAAACCAGCCAGCAGAGGGACAGAGCAGCACTTCTGGGGGGCTACATTCCTACTAGTGATGATGACCCCACTCCTCATGCTGGGAAGCTAACAGTACCCCCTGAGCTGGGGAAAATTAATTGCACCCCACTAGGGACAAACAGCTTTATTGACTTTGCTAAAGCCTACCAGTGAATTGGGGTGTTTAAACTCCCCCAGGTTCCCTGAAACAAAGGCCACCCTTTCATCCTAACATCCAGGAGAGAAGTGATGTTTCACCCCAGGTGGGACTTGAACCCACAATCTTTAACTTAGAAAGCCACTGCCTTATCCTTTAGGCCACTGGGGCTCTAAAGAGCACATGAGAGAAGGAGGGATTTTCCCTCTCTTCATTGCACATTACTCACATTCATTTGGAAATAGGGTAGTTTTTTTGGGAGTGGGGGAGATGAGGAAATAAAGTTTTGGGTGAGTTTTTTCACCTGCAGATTCCCGACGTCCTTAGCTGTGGCAGTGAGAAGTGTCTGGGGGCCGACAGGCCTGTCCCTGAGGAGCTGGAACAGCAACTGCGACCTCCCCCTCGGCTCCAGGCTGTGGGAAATGCTCCTTGTCTGGCTGCAGGGGCGGATGCTGCTCCAT
This sequence comes from Dermatemys mawii, assembly GCA_007922305.1. NCBI lineage: Eukaryota > Metazoa > Chordata > Testudines > Dermatemydidae > Dermatemys > Dermatemys mawii. The sequence continues at coordinate 16,677 of ML679110.1, forward strand.
GCTCTGGAGAGTGTCTGTATTGGTCTGTCACCCCCCTTCACTGAGCCAGTCTGATAAGATCCCAAGTACCCCCCGGCCTGGCAGCTGAGAGTCTATGCAGACATCAACCACCCCCCCAGCCAGCAGCAGCACTCCCCAACCCAGCCCCACAGGGGCACTCAATGCACTTCACGTGGGGAAATGGCTCCTTGGTGCCCAGCTGCTAGACTGAGACAAGGAGAGAGCTGTGTCTGGCTCACCGTGTTTGTCGCCACATACAGGCCTGTCTCTTACCTTCAGCCCAGGCAGCCAGAGGTGCTGGGCACCTAACTGGCAGGCCACAGCCTCAGCCACCTCATCACCTGGGCTCTCCATCCTGTGCTGCTTCCACCTCGTTTGAAGGTGCAGAGTGAAAAGAAACAAGCACATGCCTAGCAGAGAACACTTTTGATCCATCGACCTCTGGTTCCTGGGCCCAGCACAATCCTGCTGTGCCACTCTGCTGGCATCATCAATAGCTGCCAGCCTGTAGCATCCAAACTAGCACCTTGCAAGGTAGAGCACAGGCCGGCAGATGTGCAGGATGTTAGGAAGCCACCTTCCTAAAAACAAACATGTGTCTCTGTGATGCAATGGGTCAGGGCTGTTAGCTGAAAGGTTGGTGGTTCAAGCCCACCCAGGGGCAGTAGGAACCCTATGCAACTTACTTGTTCCTCTAGCCCTCAGTGGCAGGTTTGTGCAAA
>ML679111.1:0-21945 GCA_007922305.1 Dermatemys mawii
CGGGGCTGACGGGGCTTCTCTAGGCAGCTGAGCTTCTATGGGGGCAGGTCGGGGCTGACGGGGCTTCTCTAGGCAGTTTAGTTCCTATGGGCGCAGGATGGTGGCCTGTCAGGGTAATGCAGAGAGTTGGTGTCCCTGGGAGCAGAGTGGCACCCAGTGGCCAATCGGGGTAATGCAGCGTGGCCAGCAGGCATCAGCCCCTCAGGGTGGGGCTGACGGGGCTTCTCTAGGCAGCTGAGGTCCTATGGAGGCAGGGTGGGGCTGACGGGGCTTCTCTAGGCAGCTAAGCTCCTATGGGGTCAGGGTGGGGCTGTGTGGGATTCTCCAGGCAGCTGAGCTCCTATGGGGGCAGGTCGGGGCTGATGGGGCTTCTCTAGGCAGCTGAGGTCCTATGGGGTCAGGACAGGTCTGTCGGGGCTTTTCTAGGCAGCTGAGCTCTAATGGGGGCAGGGAGGGGCTTAAGGTGCTTCTCGAGGCACCTGAGCTCTTATGGGGCAGGGCTGAGCTGATGGGGCTTCTCCAGGCAGCTGAGCTCTTATGGGGTCAGGGCGGGGCTGACTGGGTTTCACACAGGTGGAAGGATGGAGGATGGTAGGGTGTTTAGGAATGGGGCTGAGGACCCTACAGCTGGAAGAAGGGGGGATGGGATTTTGTTTAGGGTTTAGGGTTACAGTTTCGGGTTAGGGTTTAAGTTTAGGGTTTAGGGTTAGGGTTAGGGCGGCAGGGTCTAGGAATCTGGGGCGTAGGGTTCCGGTTGGTTCGGGTTAGGCAGTAGTGATAGGATTTAGTGTTAGGGTTAGGAGTTATGGTTAGGATTAGGTTTGGTCAGCGTTAGGGGTTAGGGTTAGGGTTAGTGGTTACAGTTGGGGTTAGGGTTAGTGTTTAGGCTTAGAGTTAGGGTTAGGGTTAGGGCATCAGGGTTAGGGTTAGAACTTAGGGGTTAGGGTTAGCGTTTAGGAATAGGGGTTAGGGTTAGTAGTTATGGTTCGGGTTAGGGTTTAGGGTTAGGGCGGCAGGGCCTAGGGGCCTGGGGCACAGAGGGTCTGTTTGGGTTGCCATGGGGCACCCTGACCCCTCTGCCAGCTCTGAGTGGTGCAGACTGTTAATTGGGAGCTGCTGAGGTGCTGCTGGTGTTCGCACTGTAATCAGAGCTGGATTAGGGTTTAGGATTATGGTTAGGGTTGGTTAGGGCATCAGGGTTAGGGCATCAGGGTTAGGGTTACATATGTAATGCAGAGAGTTGGTCTCTCTGGGAGGAGAGTGGCACCCAGTGGCCAATCGGGCTAATGCAGCGTGGCCAGCAGGCATCAGCCTCTTGCCCTAGGGTGGCGGTGGGAGGGTGACGTGCACTAGAGAAAAAATTGGGGGGTCTGTGTCCCCTTCATCACCTGGCTCCACCCCTCATGGCGGCCATGACGTCTGCTCCTTCATAAAGACCGACTCATCTCCTCTTTCCCCGGGTGGGTTTACACCAATATCACCGTCAGTCAAAGAAAATAGGAAACAGAATTTACTCCGAGTCCATCTAAATAATGAAAATCTCTGATTTAAAAACAGAACGCTGTTGACACAAGCAGAACATCTAAGGTGCGTTACTGGCCTTCTCTAGCCCACCCGACCTCCTATTAGGTCAGGGCGCGGCTGGGGGAGCTTCTAAGCTCCTATGGGAAAAGTGCAGGTCTGTTTCTCTAGGGCACCTAAAAACCTATGGGGGTGGGGCAGGGCTCATGGGGCTTCTCCAGGCAGCTGAGCTCCTATGGGGGCAGGACGGAGCTAAGGGGGCTTCTCTAGGCAGCTGAGGTCCTATGGGGTCAGGGCGGGGCTGGCGGGGCTGATGGGGCTTCTCTAGGCAGCTGAGCTCCCTTGGGAGCAGGGCGGGGTTGAAGGGGCTTCCCTATGCAGCTGAGCTCCTATGGGGGCAGGGCGGGTGTCACGTTACTGAAATTATCTGGGACCACATAGATCATTGGTGTAACCGAGGTCCTGTAGGGGCATCAAATCTTAGGTGAAGGGGGTCATATAAGGTGTCTATGACCGGGGTATGGTCTACTGATTATGATTATGCTATCTGTGTGTGTGTATCTTGTTTGTAGCTAGAGTTATGAAGATTGGTGTATAGTGTCTGTATTTCAAACTGATGCTTGCTTTTGGGTGAAATCCCAAACAAAGTTACTGTTGGCCTGGCCTTCCTGATGGCCCATCATGTTCTAATCAAGCTAACAATGAACTTCGTAGACCCCTGTCCACACCTGAGCTTCCCCAGGAATGTGGCCTGGCTGCTCAGGTGCTGAATCTTGAAGAGTCATGTAACTGGACCACATGGCTCTGAAACTCCATTTTACAACTGGACTCTGATTAGCAAGAAGGAGGCGGTCTCCACCCACAAGAGGAAGTCTATATAAACCTGGGGGAAAGATCTCCATTTGGTCTTTAGTCTGCAGTCTGGCTCCTACTTCTGGATGGGACTTTTCTGCAAAGGGACGATCTGGCCAAAGGATTGATGACCCATTCCTCCTGGGAATGTATTCCAGAGACTCTGATTTGAACCTGCAGTTATTCTGCAACTGATGCAAGCCATTACTGCATGTATTTGATTTCCTTTAACCATTCCTAACCCTCACCGAGATCTTTTTCCTTGTATAATAAACCTTTAGATTTTAGATTCTAAAGGATTGGCTACAGCATGATTTGTGGGTAAGATCCGATTTGTAGATTGACCTGGGTCTGGGGCCTGATTCTTTGGAATTGGGAAGAACTGTTTTCTTTTATTGGGGTATTGGTTTTTACAACCATTAGTCCCCAGGACAGGTGGCTACTGGTGGTGATACTGGGAAGCTGGAGTGTCTAAGGGAATTGCTTGTGTGACTTGTGGCTAGCCAGTGGGGCGAAAGCAAAGTCTTTTCTGTGTGGCTGGTTTGGTAACCCTTTGGGGTGGGGAAACCCCAGCTTTGGGCTGTAATTGCCCCTTGTGAAGCAATTTGTCCTGATCTGACACTCTCAGTGGGTCACACCAGGAAAAGCACCGTCACATCCGTCCTGGTGGAGGGGCCAAGTGGGTGAGGAATACCTTTCACTGGACTGTAGAGAAGTGATTGAGGACATCACCCTAATCTAGTGGACTCCAGACTTTTCACATTGTGCCCTCTGATCCATGTCTGCAGCCCCTCTGAAGCCATGGTCAAGAACCAGGGTTGGGAGTGGTGCTTTGGCTTCCTGGAGAGGGGGTGTAAACATAAGTAAGGGGGATGGGGTCAGTCTGGGAACTAGGGGCCCATGTTGGGGGCCAGGCTGGGGAAGAGCTGGGGGAAGAGTAGGGCTGAGTGTTGCTCCTTCTCTGCCCTCTTTGGGGGCTGGCTTGGGCCCTGAGATGCCCCCATGAATGTTCCTCTGTGCCCCCATAGGAGTCATGCCCCACATTTTAGGAAATAGGATAGCTCAGTGGTTAAACCATTGGTTTATCTAACCCAGGGTTGTGAATTCAAGCCCTGAGAGAGCAGCCCAGCCCAGGTGAAAGAAGGCAGAACCTTAACCCGTAAGAGCCACTCACAAGCATCAAGCTCACCTCAGTTGTTTGGCAGCAGGCACCATGACTTAGTTGGTTAAAATGCCTGTTTTGTAAACAGGAGATCCTAGGTTCAACTACCTATGGTGCCTTGTTGGGGGTATTTGTTATGGGGGTGTAGCTCAGTGGCAGAGTGTTTGTCTGCAGATTAAGGGGACCTTGGTTCAAATTCAAGTGCCCCCTTACAAGATTTTGGGGATTGGTCCAGCTTCGAGCAGGCGGTTGGACTAGGTGATCTCCTGAGGTCCCTTCCAACCCTGACATTCTGTGATCAGTGTTTAAAGTGACCCCTATGGGCTAAGCAGGGGCTAGTGATGCCAAAGCCCAGGGAAAGGGAGAACAAGTGCAGGGGCCCTGGCACCAGAACCTTGGCCCTGCAGCCCTGCCCCCTTCCACCCACAGCCCCATCCACTAGTCACCCCTGTTCTATCCCTTCCCCCACTGCCCCACCCACCTCACTCCTTTACACACACCCTGTCTGTGGCCTGAAGGCCAGAGGAGCTCTGTGCCCTGGCTACAGCACCCAGGCCATAGGGAGCAGTGAGAGCTCCTCCAGCCCTGGGGCTGCCCTTGGGGAAATTTTCCAGGGCTCCATTGTGTGTCTCTGGCTGAACTGGAAAAGTTCCTGATCATTTCCCCACTTGCTGAACCATGATTAGGGTGTGTTTATAGTGAATGAGCTTACTGTCCATTGATAATTCCCTGCCATGACAATTCAGACACACCCTTTCCCCATCATAGCCCCAGCACATCAGTGACTCCAATAGCAGGGGCAGTTTCAGTCTCACCCCTTTCTTCTTCCACTGGGTGTTGAATGACCTGCCAGGGTTCAGAACATTAATTCTCTAATTCCATTGATGAACTGATACAAACTGACTGAAATCCCTGGTCAGAAAAAGCAGCACATCCCTGCATTGGCTGGGAATCCAACCTAGATCAACTGTGTGGAAGGAAGCTATACTCACCACTATGCCCCTAGGAAAACACATCCTCTATGTGCCACTTATGCTTGACAAATGACTCACTCCCACAGAGGTAAAGAGCTGCCTGGAGACAGGCTGCCGGCTATGGGCAGAGGCAGGTTCCTAGAGAGAATAAAAGATGGGGACTTGGGCTCTACATCCCAGCCTGAGGTGACTCCATCCCTGCCTTCAGAGAAGGGAACTGAAAATCAATTACCATAATGACAAACTTTACTCCACAAGGAAGGAGACAGCTCCCTTTAAAGCACATTTTGCACTGGTTCCTGCTATGTACAGATGGTTTTGCTGCTGCTGATTCCAATCCTTGAGGCTTGCCTGAATAAGGAAGGATTCAGGCTGTCGCTCAAGTGAAGACGGGAGATGATGTTTTTGACAGGGACGGCTGCCTCGTCTTAAGGTGTTTGTCGGTCACCTTCTAATCTGGTGGGTGCTTGGTACATGCAGGCAGCCCCCACTCCTGGGTCTCTCACAGGGAAATAAAGTTTCTGCACAAAATCCCAAAGCTTTTCACCAGAAGTAGGGAAAGAAAATGGCCATAAGGGGCCAGCACATAAGGAATATAAGACAGCACCATTGTTAAGGGGTAAGCCATTATATTATGTCAACATCCAAAATTGTTGATCAAGGTTCAGTCAGTGTGGCCTCCACTGGTGCAAAAGTTTCACAGACAGTAATTATATTACAGTGATGCTGGGATTGTGTGTTCAAGCCTCATCTAGATCACCAGTTTTGCGGGATTTGATAGCAGCCTTCAACTACCCAAAGGCAGGTTGCAAAGAGGATGGAGCTCAGCTGTTCTCAAGTGGTGGCAGATGACAGAACAAGGAGAAATGGTCTCAAGTTGCAGTGGGGGAGGTTTAGGTTGGATGTTAGAAAACATTCTTTCACTGTGGGCGGGGGGAAGGAGAAGCACTGGAATGGGTTACCTAGGGAAGTGGTGGAATCTCCATTCTTAGAGGTTTTTAAGGTCAAGCTTGACAGAGCCCTGGCTGGGATGAGTTAGTTGATGTTGGTCCTCCTTTGAGCAGGGGGTTGGACTAGATACCTCCTGAGGTCTTTTCCAACCCTGAGAGTCTATGATTCTAAGGTCCAGACTGGTAAACTACCAGAATGAACAAGTCATGTTATCGATGGTGACATTAGAATTGAAGGATTATATCACATTATAAAGAATTTTAAATAAAAATGTAATCTGCACTTGAGCTTTCTGTTGTCTTCTAGAACAGTGGCCCTCAAAGATTTTTGGCTGTGGCCCCTTTCCCCGGCGTGGCGTCCGCTCGTGGCCCCCAGGGTACGTCTGCAAAATGCCGCTGAACAGAAAGCTTCTGCTTTCTGTGGCAGCATTTCGATGGTACAAAAATAGACCTCCCAGGAGTTCGGCAGCAGACTGGGGGTGGTCTCACGCACCCCTGGGATGTGCGCACCCCACTTTGAAGACCACTGCTCTAGAAATGCCCCTGGGCTCCCTGCACTTCACAGCAGGAGTGAAAGGAGAAGCCTCTGGCACAGCACTGAGATCCAGGCTGATGCATCGAGGTGGGGGGAATTGACTTCTTAGCTGCTGAGCAGGGGCCAGGGCAGTTCTCTGGGAATCAAAGTTCCCAGCCTGACTCAGCTGCTTCATTGCCACCTGGAGTCCTGTAAACTTAGACTGTCCCCGAGGCCAGGCAGCTGCTCAGGGAGCTTTCCTGGTGTCCCTGGCAGTGCAGGAATTTCCCACTCTAAGGGCCTGAGTTCAGCCATCCGGAAAGGCAGCAGCTTTGCTCACTCCTTCAAAACAGAGCTCCAAGGCCGTGGTTCTCAACCAGGGATCCAGAGCCCCTTGCGGGGCAGCAAGGGGGTTTCAGGGAGGGCTCTACCAAAATAAACCAGAAATCAGGGCTGACATTGGACTGAAATCTGAGCCCCACTGCCTGGGACTGAAGCTGGTGCAACTGAACTTCATGGGGCTCCTGTGTTGTGGGGTCCTGCACAATCGCTCTGCTGGCCACCCCCTAACGACAGCCCTGGCTTTTAACCTACTGGACATGCAGAAGAACAGTTGCTGTGGCACGGGTGAGCTGTGGAGTTTTTATATCATGTTGGGCAGGGGCCACAGAGAGAAAAAGGTTGGGTACCCCGGCTCCAGGGAATCCTGGAGAATAAATTTTCCATCCGACTCTGGGCTGCCAACTCTCATGATTTTACCTTGAGTCTCATAAGAATTATTGTTTTCCTTAAAACCCCAGATTCTGGAGTCAGGTGGAGATGTGATGATTTCAGCCTTCGCTCTTAAAGACACAGGACATTCCTAGCCCTTCTGGCTGTGGAGAAAGATTCAAAATGGGCACTCCGGCCTGCCCTAATAGCTCATCATGCAGAAAGTCAATAAACAGATCCCCAAAGCTATTAATTTTACAGAATCTCATAATTGTAAAGCCCAGATCATGATTTTTAGGGAGCCTGACTCAGGGTTTTGAACGTTTGGGGTTGGCCGTTCTGCAGACTGAGAGCTGGGCCCCCTCCTTCACATCCAGTACCCCCAGACTGTTCTAAAGCATTAACTCTTTCTTCTCCATCCTGCCTCTGTCATTCAGCTGGGAATCCCCATTCCTAGATTGTCTTTTCCACAGACCTTGAATTCCCCACAGGGCTGTTCTGGGAGCTTCTAACCTCACATCACCCCTTTGTGACCCCCAGGGACCCTGCAGTGACAGCAGCTCCATGCTGGGCCCTGGGGAACCTGGGGGGAGGGACATGAGGTTACCTCAGGTGACTTCCAGCCAGCAGTGCAGTGGGAGTGTAAAGACAGAGTTCCTGTCCTGCACCCTGGAAGCAGCCCATCTGGCTCCTAGGTGGAGATGTGCAGGATGCAGCTCTGCATCTCCCTTGAAGTGTAAACAGGGAGAGAATTTGCTCCTCTTTTCTATATGGAGCAAATAAAGGGAGGCCAAATTGTTTCCAGGGCTGTAAGGAATAAACACAAGTTAGCAGAGGATGGTTTCGATCCATTGACTTCTGGGTTATGGGCCCAGCACGCTTCCGCTGCGCCACTCTGCTATATGTGTTTTTTCCTTTATGATTCATTCACAGTGTCATTCTCTGTAGTTGGCTGAGCTCACAAGCTGTGCACACAGGAGAGTTGTGCCCATGGGATTTAGACTCTTTCTGGGCAAGTGATTGTTCAAGTGTCACATCTCCACAGATGAATTGAAATGTGGCGGCTGCAGTCGTCTCTGGGGTCTCCTCAGTCTAATGATTCAGCAAAACTAGCCCCTTTCCCCGCTTTTCCCCTGGTGAGATCCAGCCAGTCAAAGACACCCTGCCTGGCCCCCAGCCTGGGGGAACTTTGTTTTCCAGCAGGGCAGCCTGGGAGACGTAGTTCCTTAGAGGTGCTGGCTGGGAGAGGATGAGAGGTCGGGGAGCGTCAGCCTGGCGTGGGAGACTTCCCTTACCTGGGTTGAAGCAGGTGGAAGCACGTCCCAGGCAGGCTGGGAGATGTAGTTCCTGACTCTCCCGGGAGCGAAGGTGCCATTGTTAAGAAAATGATTGTTAGGAAAATGTAACTTAGAATGTTGTAGTATAAAATAACCTCAGACTTATAATCTCACTCCCTGTATATGTACTATTGACCCCTAGTTTAACATGCATTTTAAACTTGCATTCACCCTGTCACAGATGTGCAGGCATCAGTGTCTAAGCACCCCTAAGTGTTTTGAACCTCCTGTTTACCAGACATGTAAATGAAATAAATTAAGACCAACAATGGATGTAATAGCCATTAAGTGTTCCCACTTGTGTAAGTCGATTGAAAGTCCCCCCTCCCTTATCAACACAGGGGTATAAAATATCAACACACATGTATTGAGTTGAGCCAGTTGTTTGGGTGATAACCCCTTCTGACTCCTTATTGCTTGCAATAAATCTTGTTTTTCCAGAAGTCTACTGAGTTATGCCTGTCCTTTGAGGTGTATTGGACTGAACTCCAAAGGAAATAAGCAGTTTTTGCAACACCATTGTGCAGGGAGATGCCGAGCTGGGCTGTAAATGTGCCTTGGATTCTGTAACTTGGGCAGGGCCATTGAAGCCTCTCCTGGAGCAGAGAAGAGTTTTGTGGGAGATCCTGAGACAGGGACACCGCTGGACTGGGAGAGGGGCACTCTCTGCTGTCAACAGGGCCTGGGGGGCCCAGGAAGGGGAGGCAAACCCCCGAGGTGGGAGAACTGGGAGGAAATGGATCTCACACCAGCCATGCAGGGTCACACCCGTGAACGCGGAGGAGTGTGGAGTGTCAGGAGATTCAAGCAGCCATCCAGGGGATTTTGATGACATGGTTATGGAGGAGGATGAAGCGGCTGGGTGTAAAATCAGCTGTTCTTAATGGGGGAGCAAAGGCATCAATTATTACATTAAAAACTCTTTAGGGAAGTAGCTGGATGTGGTCACTAAAAGTTTCTTTGTGTTCACATCTGTCCAGGGATGAGGAATAAAGCAGTAATGGGGGGAGGGACTCTGAACTGAAATCGGGTGTAGAGAGAAATGTGTTCAACCCCAGTGAGACTTGATGTGTGGGAGAAATAACAAGTGATCCCAGCTCCTTCCCCCAAGCCTTAGGTGGGGATTAGCTGCCAACAGCTGTGGCTGCTGCTCTGAGCGGAGAGGGATAAGCTGTCTGCCTGTGGGTGCAGCCCACCAGCTGGTTCTCCTGGGGTGGAAGGTGAGTGGCTGGTCAGGGATGCACCAGCTGGGATCTGAAATATGAACAGGGGGTCTAAGGAACCAGTCTCCAGTGGGGGTTGAGGATGCTGAGGCAGGGGAGTCTCAGCATCACAGTTAGCAAGAGTCAGAGCTGCTTGGGGGTGAGCAAGGGGGGGATGGCCCACGTGGATTTTCAGTGCATCCCTTTCATGACTTGCCCACAAGAACTGGCAGCCCCCGGCTTCCTCATTGCTCTGGGGTTGTGCGCTCTGTGGGAAGGGGCCTCTAGAATCTGGTATTTCCAGCTGCATTAAAGAGTCATAAAGGAGAATGAAAAATTAATGCCTTCCAAAAGTGTGTGCGTGCATGTGTGTGTATGTTCATGTTCGCTGGATGGAAGGGGGGTGCAGAAACTACTCTGCTCTACTTTCTTTTCACTGATTTACTTTAGAAAATCTGAATCAGGGAAGCAAAACCACTTGCCCGTTCTGACGTTTGAACTCATTTATTCTTTTGCAGAAGAATAAATGGACACAAATCTGACATCAGGAATAATAACATTCAAAAACTAGTAGGAGAACACTTCAACCTCTCTGGCCATTCCATTACAGACTTGAAGGTGTCATTTTTAAAACAGAAAAACTTCCAAAACAGACTCCAACAAGAAACTGAAGAACTGGAATTAATTTTCAAATTGAACACTATAAACCAGGGGCTAAATAGGGATTGTGGATGGCTTTCTCATTACACTGATTGCATTTCTGTAGTTAAATTACCTTCAATAGTTCTTATATCCTGTCAGACACAGAGATCTACTTCAAAAGGTTTTTTTTCCCTCTGCTGATAAAGGCCCATGCAAATTAAACAGCCTCTTAGAATTGGTATGTTAATGTACAACTTTTTTTTTATTTTTTGCTTTCTATGTATATAAATACATCTTACTTCTGTTCCATTCTATGCATCCAGTGAAGTGGGCTATAGCCCACAAAAGCTTATGCTGAAATAAACTGGTTAGTCTCTAAGGTGCCACAAGTCTTCTTTGTCTTATTTACAGATATAGACTAACATGGCTTCTAATCTTAAATCCATTACTAGGAAGGCTCTCCAGCCAGGTCTTCCAAAAGGCCACTGTCTAGAGGCTTTTGTGACATGACGGACCTTAAAATAGCCCCCTGTAGCCCACATGTTCATCATTCATATATGGTTGTGATAGTACATAAAAGCATTCCAAGTAAGTTGTCATATGAAAAGTCATGATCCACTGAAACCCATCACTCTGTCCAAAAATGGACATCATTATTGTGTTGAAGTGATGCATTTTGCTGTCTGGCTGTTACTGAAATATGCTGTATGTTTGCTAGTAGCATTCAAAAGACTCCCTGCCCAGGAGGATGTTCAATGACCATTAACCAGCAGGGGAGGTGTAATGAAGAGATTTGCAATTCAATGACAGATGCCCAAGCACCACACTGTGGGGACTGCTCAAGTCTATGACTCAGTTGCACAAGACCACACAAGGGGGAAACCCCAACCTAGTGACCTAGCAAAACCTACTCAGACATACCTGGACAAGTGTTTTCTAGGCACATGATCTAAGGATATAAAATAGAAGACTGTGGCAACATGTTTTTGGCTTTCTCTGCCCCCTCTCCACCTATCCTGCATGTGGCAGGAAACCTGAGAAAATGAAGGTCATCTGAGGAGATGGCAGGCAGGTTTCATGCAGAATTCACTGTATTAAGGATGGTAACATCCAGTGGGGTGAGAAAATTGCTTGACCTAACTACTGCCTTGTGCAATAAGGTGTAAAGTTTAGAATGTGCATTTATATTTTATTTTCTATGGTAACTTACTCTGATCTTGTATGCCTGCCACTTATAATCTTTAAAAATCCATCTTTCTGTAGTTCATCAATGTATTTTATGCTGTACTTAAAATAGTGTACTTTGCTTGAATTCCTTGGGAAATCTCAGCTCCAGCACAAGGCTGAAGCATCTATTATTCCCAGTGAGGCAGGGGTGAACTGGGTAATAAACTCACACTGGTGAGGCTTCTCACGGGGGAAAGATGTTATAGTCTACAGGTGCAAGACTGGAGAGCTGGAGCGAACTGGCTGGAGGCTCTTTATCATTAGTTTTAGGAGTGGCTAGGCGAAGCATTCATGCAACTCAGTTGGGTGTGTCCCTACCTGTAGATCTCTGTGTAAGTGCAATATCTGACAGAGATTCACAGCTTGTCACAGCATCACAGTGTGAGAAGGAGCCCATGTGATGGGACACAGAGCTTAGCGGTCCCACAGTTCAGGTTGCAGCCCGTAGATCCCATCACAGACTTTCAACAACCACGGCAGCTGTTCACTGAGACCGAGATAGAGAGATGCCAAAAGAGTGATCTCCAGACATCAAAGTGTCTGGAATTCTGTGAACAGAGAGGACCCTGCTAGTGGAAAATGCCTTTGGAAAAGTCCCTTCGGTCTGCAGCTGTGGTCATACAGTGCTTAGTGCTCTGCACTGTGGACTCACAGATGGACGTTGAGTTACGGTGACCTTTTCCTTGTCTCCAAATTTCTTAGGTGCCTCCTTCCAACACTTGTCAGAAAAAACAACTGGTTTCTTTTGCAAGCATTTGCATAGCTAGGCAAAGGCAGTCTTCTCTGTCTCCTCAAAAGATGGGAAGAACAGACATGTTCAGCAAGGCACCGCTGGGAGCTACACCGCTAACCTCTACTCTTCCTGGCATCTGCCGTGGCCAGCTTAGCTATGGTGCCGCTGTCTGGGACTTTTCTCCTAATTGCTCCATTTTTCATCAATGCCAATCAAAAGGAAGGTGACCGGAGAGTAACTCTACAGTTCCTGCAAGAGCTGCAGACATTGTGCTATCAGGATCTGGGTGTGTAGACATCCCCAGTGAATCACAAGGACATGTTGAACTGGATCTTGTGTGGCAGCAATTGAGTTGAAGTAACCACTATGTCAATGCCAATTCCAGCAGTCTTTTCATCAACTCCAGGCTTGTGAACTGATTATTTCTAGTGCTCCTCTTCAAAGAAGCCTTTTCCTTAGCAAGCCATTATTTGGATTGCCAAGGGAGATCTCTTCAGTTTCCCGGAAAGACACAGGAAAACGTGATGAGAGGTCACAGAAGTCCTACAACAAGGCACCACTGGGAGTTGAACCCAGGATCTCTTGTTCACTAGACAGGGGCTTTAGCCACCTAAGCTATGGTGCCTTCCTCCATAACTGTGTTGCAACTGTTCCACTTGATGTTCCAAGACAAGACCTATACATTCCAAAGTACAGATGTTCCTCATTTCCCTCAAAACTTGCCGCTCTTGAGCTATCTGGCTCTCTGTGCAGAGAAAACCAGAGCTGAGTTGACAGAGGGGTCGAACATGTGCTGCTCCCCCCAGCCACTGTGATCATATAGTGGTTAGTACTTTGCATTTCCTGTTGGTATCCAGGAAGTGGCTGGGTGAAAGAATGATCCCTGGAGCTCCATTGGCTGCAAACTAGCCAATGGGAGCTGTAGGGGTGGCATTTGGAGGTGCAGGCAGCGCACAGAGACTCTCTGCCCCCTCCCTCCCCGGGGCAGCACGCACAGATGTGCCAGCAGCCAGCCGCTGACCAGAAACTGCCTGTGGTAAGAGCCTCCCAGCCAGACCCTTCACCCCAAACCCCAGCCCAGAGCGGCCTCCCAGACCCCTCCCCCGTCCCTCACCCCAGTACTCTGATCCAGCCCTGAGCCTCCTTCTTGACCCAAATTCCCCTCCAGAGCCTCCACCCCTCACCCCCTCCTGCACCCAAACACTCTGCCCCAGCCCAGAACCCCGTCATGCACCCAGATTCCCCCCCAGCCTGCACCCTTCACCTGCCCCCGCACCCCAACATGCTGTGTGAGATGCCAGATTGCTAGGCAGCTGTGTTGGTAAAAGGACAGGTGTGTTTGTGTGGCGCAATGGGTGAGCGTGTTTGGCTGTTAATTAAAGAGACGGTGGTTTGAGCCTGCCCAGGGACAGCACTAAACCTGGGCTACTTCTTTTCTCCTCAAGACCAGCTCTGAGCCTCAAAGGTCCCTGTTTGCAACCTGGAAACCGTCCCTCAGTGATTTCAGCTGGTGGACCGAAGAATGTGCTGGATGCGACTCAGAAACCCACGTCCCAGCAGCCCTGCTCGGGGCTCAGCCTTAATCCTGAAGGCCGAGCACAAAACCTTCAGCTCTTGGCCTGGCTCATGGCTCATGAGGGAAGTGCGGCCATGCTGCCCAAGCCTGAGTCACATCCACAGCCTGGCTCGCCCCGGCTGACGGAGCGCAGAGCCACGCGAGTCAATGGCAGGTGGAGTCGGGAGCCTCGGCTTTTTCCCCTGACAGCCACCCAGCGCTGCCTAGTGTCCCGAGAGCCTCCCTCCTGTTCTCCTGCAGCAGCCACCTGCCGGTGTGGGTGGGAAAAGGGGATGAGGAAGCACTGCTGCCTCAGGCCAGGCCAGGAGAACCTCACCATGTGCAGGCCTGTCTCATGCCTTCAGTTCAGGCAGCCAGAGGTGCATGGGAGCTCCCTGGCAGGCCACCACCTCAGCCGCCTCATGGCCCAAGCTCTTGATGCTCTGCTTGTCACTGCCTCGCTTGAAGGCCCAGAGCGAAAAGAAACAAACACAGGCCCAGCAGAGGATGGTTTCGATCCATGGGTTATGGGCCCAGCACACTTCCCCTGCACTACTCTGCTTCTTCTTCTTCATGTGTTGTACCCAGCACCGAGCATCCACACTAGCACCATGAAAGCTCTAGCACTGGCAGGCGGATGTGCAGGTTGCTATGTACCCCCAGACTGGCATTTCTGTGCACCATGGATCAGTTTGTTTGGCTGTTAGTAGATGAGGGTTGTTCAAGCCCACCATGGCAAGTTTGTAGATATTTTGATGTGCCCAGAGCCCCCACCCCAAACTCTACGCTCCCACATCTGCCTAAGGCTGTGGGAGGGAGTTTGGGTAGTGGGAAGGTCTAGGGTGCTGGGGAAGGGGATTTGGGTGCCGGGTTTTGGCTCTGGGATGCAGTTTGGGTGCTTGGTGCAGGCTCCAGGACCGACTAGAGTGGACAGTTACTTTCCTTGTCTTACATATGCCACTCCTCCTAATACATCCCAGAATAATAATTAGCCTTTTTCACAACTGCATCACGTCGTTGACTCATATTCAATGTTAGATCCATAGTCAGTAATTCCTCATTTTGCAGGTGTGCATTTGATTTCTTCCTTCCTAAGTGTGGTACTTTTCCCTTGTTTTTATTGAATTTTATCTTGTTGATTTCAGATGTTATGTCATAACAGCTATCAGGCAAATGACTGGCTCCCACATCATTTGAAAGAGCAAGACAAAGCCTTGAAACTCCACCTGTGCTTAGCTATGGAGCTATGGGTCCCAAAGTCCCACCGAGATCTGAGCTCAGCCTGCGGTGTTCAGTGATCTGACAGTGCCCCTTACGCTATGGGAGCAGATGGGGTCACAGTCTCTAGACACCTGTGACCCTCAGCTGGCAGCTTGTACTCTGCACTCACAGCTTCTCTGCAGCTGCTCCCTCTCTCTTCTCCCCTCTCTCTGCTGCTCTCTCCCTCCCCTTGACTTTCTAAGCACCTGGCCCCACAGTACTTCCCACCAACCAGAGGCTGCACTTTCTGGGCCTGTCCCTGTGGATGTGGGCTTTTAGCCTGCTTCCTAAGCACTCAGCAGGAGAAAGGGGCCTTTCCAGGAAATTGTCATGGCTTGTGGGAATCCGTGTGTGGCTCTGGACTCAACCAGGATTCGTTTGGTGACTGGCACGCACAAATATTAGAAACCAACTGCTAAAACAAGGGCTCAAATACAGGACCACTCAGTTAAAAGCCTCATGGTCTATCAAAGGAGCTAGCTTAGCTTGCTAAAAATATTCACCCCTTCCACCACAAGTGCAAGAGGGCAGGCAAAAGTCAAAAAAAGTCCCAGGGAATCTCTCCTCTTTTTCTTCACAGCTACTGCCCCTCATGTGGATTCTTCTTCCTCCCTCCTGTGCATCTTTGGGACTGAATCTCCCCACCTAGACAGCCAGTCCATCCGCTGCACCCCAATGCCCCGTGCCTAATCCTCCCGGCAAAAGTCCTGCACCTGGCTTCATAGAATTAAGTCTCAAATCTTCCTGGAGCTCTTCTGTCCAGGGAGTCTCTGTCCTCCTCAGTAGTTGACCCGAGAAACACAGTATCCATCTTCTCCAAAGAAGCTCTTAACAGTGTTCTGATTGTGTGGCCTAGTGGATAAGGTATCTGTTTTTTGGATCAAGTGATTGAGAGTTTGAGTCCCTTTATAGTTGGTTTTGTGCAGTTTTATCTTTGTGCTGAAAGTCCTGCTGTCTTCCGGTCTGGAACCTCTTCCTGGCCACTCTGACCAATATTCTGCCTTTAGCTAAAGGCCCAGGAAAGAGTGGGGGTTTGGGCACATCGACACTTTTACAGATGCCCCTTCCTCAGTACCACCCTATCTCAGCTGTGCAGAAGAGCTTTTGTCCCCAGTCCCTGCCTGCTCTGGCACCAGCGCCGAGAGCCACCCTGCCTCACTCTCCTCCTGCCACAGTGGGTCGAAGAAGAAGTCATGTGGGAAAGACAGCTCCTGTCTCTCATTGTTAAAGGTGGGTGGGCCAACTAGGAGCAGAAGCCCAGGCTCTGTTGTCCTGCTGCTGAGCTCAAAATCAGGGACTCACCTCAGGTAAAGGTGCTGCTGGGCTCCCAGAAGACAAGCCACCAGTTTGCAAAGAAAGATGAGGAGGCCTGCCAAAGTCTGGGATTGAACCAAGGACCTTTAGATCTTCAGTCTAATGCTCTCCCAACTGAGCTACTTTGGCAGCTGTTTCAGCAGCCCCAAAGGACGTCATTTGAAATGGCCCATGAAGACAAGATTTGCTTTTCCCTGCCTTGCTCAGCTTGACTTGCTTCCTCACCCCATTCCTGCCTAGTTCTTGTACTGGCCTGGTGGCGGAAGAGGACTGGGGGAGCAGTGACGTGGGGAGGAAGTTGAGCTGGTCCCTGAGCTACACTAGACCCTGGTGGTGAGAGTCTGGACACCACTTTCTGCCCCACCGTGTTGTCCTGGCTTCCCCACTGGATGTCGTTTAGGGAGGGAAGTGGGGTTCTGCCTCCCCTCCCCGATGTTCACACCCCAGAGGAGTGTGAACAGGAGAACTAATGGCTGCTCCACACTCCTGCTGGAGGAACCCGATGCCCTTAGCTGTGGCAGTGAGAAGTGTCTGGGGGCCAACAGGCCTGTCCCTGAGGAGCTGGAACAGCAGCTGCCGCCTCCCTCTCAGCTCCAGGCTGTGGGAAATGCTCCTTGCCTGGCTGCAGGGGTGGATGCTGCTCCATGCTCTGGAGAGCATCTGGACTGGTCTGTCACTCCCCTTCACTGAGCCAGTCTGATAAGGTCCCCAGTGCCCCCTCCTGCCTGACAGCTGAGAGTCTGTGCAGACATCAACCCCTGCACCAGCCCCCACAGCCAGCAGCAGCGCTCCCCACCCCAGCCCCACAGGGGCACTCAATGCCCTTCATGGGGGGAAATGGCTCCTTGGTGTCCAGTTTCTAGACTGAGACCAGGAGAGAGCCGTGTGTGCCTCACCTGGTTGGAGAGAAAAGACCTGATGAGAGCTGATCTCCTTCCTTCTCCCCCACCATGCTGCTCAGGTTTATTGTCACTGACATAGTCAGTGCTTCCCTTCAGGGCCAGCCCTAGACGGGTGCAGGGGCCAGGGACAATTCACTGCCTTTGCACCCCAGGGTCTGCCCCTACTCCACCCCTTCTCCCAAGTCCCCACCCCACCTTTTCCAGCCCCTGCTCTGCCTCTTTCTCTCCTCCACCCCCTCCCGCAAGTGACATCAGGAGTCTGTATGAAGAGGTAATTGATACAGGTAATTGTGCACCAGGCAGGGTTGTTTGGAAGCCAAAGACTTGATGCTTCTGTCCCACTCCGCTGTCAAGTTTTAGCAAACTAGGACAAGTCAACAAATGAGAACAACCTCAGGTATCAGTAACTGCTACAGGTAGCAAATTCCTACAGTGAGCAGTTTCTGGCACTACACCCGTGCAGCTCTGCTCCCCGGCTCTTCTTGGACTCCTGCTCTCAGCCCCCACTCTGACCCAGGTAGTTCCAGCTCACATAGGGTATGAGACCCCTGGCCTGGTGACTCCCTCATTACACAGCCTGCCCTGTCGGTCTGGCTACCTTGGAGCTTTGGCCTCTCCTCATTGTCCCTGGGGACTGCCAGACTCCAAGTCCTGATTTCCCATTAACCCTTCCCTTTCTCTTTGTACTGGGAACTAGCCTAGCAAAAACCCCACTAAGTTTTAATAAGGGGCTGACAGACTCCTTACCCACACCAGCCTGAGGGTTCCATGGTGTAATGGTTAGCACTCAGGCCTTTGAATCCTGCAATCTGAGTTCAAATCTCAGTGGGACCTTTGTCAGGTTACTGTAACTCTCTGGGATTATATAGCTCATTGGTGCAACCAAAGCCCTGTAGGGGCACCAAATAGTATGTAAAGGGGGTCATATGAGGTGTTTAAGACCAGGTTATGGTTTGCTGTTTATGCTATTTGTATGTGTGTATCATTTTTGTAGTTAAAGTTATGAATATTGGCTCTCTACTGTCTTTCCAAATATTGTACTATGCTGTTGGGGACATTCCAGAACCCTTGGACTTAGCTTTGTTTACCCAGCTTGATAGCCCATTAAGAACCATCAGCTACATGATGGACTCGGGAGCTTGGAATGCTCCAACCCACATGAGAAATCTAGCAGAGGATGTGCAAGATAGATGGTGGGCAATGGCTGCCACCTAGGAATCCTGAGTCATGCATGGTCATATGATCTGCCCATGTGACTCCAGAACTCCATGGGACTGGACTTTTCACAGCAGGAACAAAGAGATTCTTGTACCTGGGGAAAAGTATAAATAAACCTGCCGCAGCTCCTCCATCTTGTCTTCAGTCTCCAGTCTCCAGCCTTGCTCCTACCTCTGGATGGGACTTTGCTACAAATTGAAGCTCTGGCCAAAGGACTGAATGACCCATCCCTCCAGGGCGGTGGTTCTCAAACTTCTGAGAACCATGACCCATTTTTCCTTCCTCGGCTGCCACAGTGGACCCTCGTATGTCCGCCGAAAAGCCGCCAAATGAATTACTGTCGCATTCGGCGGCTTTTTGGCGGACATGCCGAGCGCTCCCGAAAGCCGCCGAATGTGGAAGCAATTCTTTCGGCGGCTTTTAAGTAGTGGCAGAAGCTCGCGACCCCCTAGGAAGCGCTTGGCAACCCCCGGGGGGTCACGACCCCCGGTTTGAGAAACCCTGCTCCAGGGGATGCATTCCAGAGACTTTGATTTGAACCTACAGTTTATTCTACCACTGATGCAAGCCTGAACCAAGAGATTTGCCATTACTGCATGTATATGATTTCGTTTAACCATTTCTAACCCTCATCTGTATCTTTTTCCTTGTATAATAAACCTTTAGATTTTAGATTCTAAAGGATTGGCAACAGCGTGATTTGTGGGTAAGATCTAATTTGTATATTGACCTGGGGCCTAATTCTTTGGAATTGGGAAGAACCGTTTTCTTTATTTGGGGTATTGGTTTTCATAACCATTTGTCCCCAGGACAGGTGGCTGCTGGTGGTGATGCTGGCAAACTGGAGTGTCTAAGGGAATTTCTTGTGTGACTTGTGGCTAGCCAGTGGGGCAAAACCAGAGTCTTGCTTGTTTGGCTTGTTTGGTTTGCCTTAGAGGTGGAGAAACCCCAGCTTTGGACTGTAAATGTCCTGTTTGAAGCAATTTGTCCTGACTTGGCACTCTCAGTTGGATCCCACCAGGAACAGCACCATCACAACCTTATGTTGGTTTGTGGTAAAACCTTGGAGTTTGAAGAACTCCCTTCTATCTCCAGCTGTGCAAGAGTGAGATGTCTCCTGGTGACTCCTGTCAAGAGGTTCAGGTCTTTGGTAAGGTTTCTTGCTACTTCACCTCATTCCCACAAATTTGATCCATGTGTTTGATGTCCCACCCCCAACTCCTTCCTGGGGCTGTAGCTGAAGCCAGAACATTGGCCTGAGTGGCCAAGAAGAGGTTCAAGGGCTGAAAAAAATCAGGATTTTCAGCACAAAGGGAAAATTGCCCATGCACAACAGCAAAGGGACTCAAGCCCTCAATTATTTGATTGGCAGCCAGACACTTTAGCCATCAGACCGTAGGAAAAAAGCTGCTCCAAGGACTTCTTGAGAAAAGGTGGACACCGTGTTTCTTGGGTCAGCTACTGAGCAGGACAGAGACTCTCTGGGTACAAGAAGTAGAGTCCCCAGCGAGATGTGAGAGAGAACTCTGTGGAGCCAGGTGCAGGACTTTGATTCGGCAATTTCATCAGACTGAGGCACAGAAAGGACAATGAGGAGGAATCCAGTTGACAGGCAGTGGCTGTGGAGAAAGAGGAAGGGTTCCTTGGACTTTTTTTCCCTTGCTTATGTCTCCTGCCTTGCTTATGTGGTGGAAGGGGAGGTGCTTTCAACATACCTGAGTAACTCAGCTGGTGATGCATCAGTTTGTTAATCTGAAGGTTTAGGATTCAAGTCCCTGTTGATCCACTTTGGTTTCAAGTTGCCTTCTCAAAGCACTGTCTGTGCTACTGCACGTGGCTAAGCGAGCAAACCCCAATTTCCCTCTGTGCTTTGGGAGCCAGGTTGGCTGGGGGAATTCTGGACTTCAGATGATGTCAAGTCTGGGCATTGTGACTATTTACCAGTTTCTCTCTCATGAGGGTATCATAAGGTTCATGGCTGAATGGTTAAGGCATTGGACTGGAAGTTCAATAGGGTTGTTGCAAAAACTGCTTATTTCCTTTGGAGTTCAGTCCAATACACCTCAAAGGACAAGCATAACTCAGTAGACTTCTGGAAAAACAAGATTTATTGCAAGCAATAAGGAGTCAGAGGGGTTATCACCCAAACAACTGGCCCAACTCAATACATGTGTGAGGATATTTTATATCCCTGTGTTGATAAGGGAGGGGGACTTTCAATCCACTTACACAGGTGGGAACACTTAATGGCTATTACATCCATTGCTGGTCTTAATCTATTTCATTTACATGTCTGGTAAACAGGAGGTTCAAAACACTTAGGGGTACTCAGACACTATGACGCCTGCACATCTGTGACAGGGTGAATGCAAGTTTAAAATGCATGTTAAACTAGGGGTCAATAGTACATATACAGGGAGTGAGATTATAAATCTAAGGTTATTTTAAAATCATACTACAACATTCTAAGTTACATTTTCCTAACAATCATTTTCTTAACACGCCCCAGACATCCTCTGGCGGGGGGACAGGAGTGCAGCGGTGTGTTCTGGGAGATGTTGTGGTCCCCGGCCCCGCGCTTAGTCCCAGCTCCCCCCTCTCCCACTCCTGATTGCCCCCCCGGCCCCCGGTGGTTGGCCCCCCCCCCCACAGTCAGTGTCCGCCCCCTGCCCAGACACCACCCAGCCCCGCATGTGATTGGCCCCTTGGACACCTCCCCCCAGCCTAGATTACGGCCAAGTCAGGGCAGAGCGACTTCAGCAGGAAATACTGCGCTTGCGGAGTCCACGCCAAGACCGCGCGCGGGTGCTCAGTACCGCTGAACCCGCCTCCCGGGTCTGACCCGGTGTCACCGCGTCTGAGGGGACAGGGAGGAGGGGGGAGGGAGAGGGGGGAGGGGAGGCCCTGTGGAGCGGAGGAGGGGCCTGTACGGGCTGGGCCCGAGAGGATGACCCCATCCCGGTGCACGCTGGGAGCTGTAGTTCTTGTTATTACCTC
Organism: Dermatemys mawii; assembly: GCA_007922305.1. Lineage (NCBI taxonomy): Eukaryota > Metazoa > Chordata > Testudines > Dermatemydidae > Dermatemys > Dermatemys mawii. Next base: position 21,072 of record ML679111.1, read on the forward strand.
GTGCCGGAAATGATGTTGTCCCAACCGATGAGCCAAGGTGGTTAGCGGTGCGCGTGAGAGCGGCCTCCCCTCCCCAATCTCTGATTGGCGGAGAGACCCCGGGGGAATTCGCGCGCACGGGCCCGTCCAAACCGCTGGGTGGGGGAGCCAGGGGTGGGGGGTGTGAAATGGGGGAGGTCTGGCTCGGGGGGCTGGAAAATTCACCAGGGAGTGGGGGAGGGGACAGAGGATGTGAAATGTGGAGTCTGGTGGGGTGGCTGGACAATCTGCCATGGGTGGGGGAGGGGCAGTGTGTGAAATGGAGGGGTCTGGCAGGGGAGCTGGAAAATCCCCCAGGGGTGGGGGAGCGGACAGAGGGTGTGAAATGAGGGGACTAGGTGCGGGGGTTGTAAAACTGTTGCTGTGAATCCCTCTCAGCATATGGGGCGGGAGGGGGCAGAAGGATCGGGGCTGGGGAGTGACCGGGAGTGAAGCTTCCTCTGTGCCGGGCCAAGGGGAGGATTTTCTCCAGCTGTCATTAGCCCCAGAGGTCAACCCAAGACTCTGCCCCCACCAACATCTGAGTCCGAGACGCCAGGAGAGTGATAGAGACCTCAGGGAACGGGCATGAGAGTGACTCTGCACAACCAGCCTCCCCTCACCCCATCGCTCTCCTCACCCCGTCGCCCTCCCCACCCCGTCGCTCTCCCCACCCCATCGCTCTCCTCACCCCATCGCTCTCCTCACCCCATCGCTCTCCTCACCCCATCGCCCTCCCCACCCCATCGCTCTCCTCACCCCATCGCTCTCCCCACCCCATCGCCCCCCTCACCCCATCGCCGTCCTCCCCCCATCGCTCTCCCCACCCCATCGCCCTCCTCACCCCATCGCTCTC
>ML679113.1:2594-14124 GCA_007922305.1 Dermatemys mawii
ACCCCTTCCCACCACCAAACTCCCTCCCAGAGCCTGCACCCCGCCCCTTTCCAACCCCCTCCCACCTCCAAACTCCCTCCCAGAGCCTGAACCCCGCCCCTTTCTCACCCTAGTGCTAGTGTGGTTGCTCAGTGCTGAGGGCTATGTATAAAAAAGCCACCAGAGTGCTGCAGTGGAAGCATGTTGGGCCCCTATCCCCGAGGTTGATGGATCAACCCCATCCTCTGCTCAGCAGGAGTTTGTTTCTTTTTGCTCTGGGCCTTCAAGCGAGACAGCGACCAGCAGACTGTCAAGAGCCTAGGCCATGAGACAAGAGATGGCTGAGGTGTTGGATTGCCAAGGAGCTCCTGGCACCTCTGGCTGCCTGGTCTGAAGTCAAGAGGCCTGTGTGTGGTCAGCGCCTCCCGGCCCTCCCTGAGGCAGCAGTGCCCAGCTGAAGATTTTGTACTCGGATGAAGCCAGAGTCCCCGGCGTGGCTCCTTGGAGAAAGGCTTTTGTGTTGTAGCCCCCACACTCTTCCAGCCGACAGGTGAACCCACAGGTGGTGCTCAGCTCTGTCAGTGACCTGCTCAGTTGCCATGGTGACAAGGGGATACAGATATTTCTGTAAAGCGCATAAAGGAGGTATTTGGCTGCCAAGTGAATGTGAGGAATGTGCATTTATGAGAGGCAATATCCATCCTGCCTTCGTCTGCACTTCAGGCCCCCTGTGGCTTCCAAAACCAGGGACTGAATGTTCAAGTTCCATCGGGGTGAAAACCTTCCTTCATATGGCGAGAAAACCTTGGTCTTATTTTCACCAAGAAATCTGGAGGATGTTGGAAAACAAAGAACTGGATCTTGGGAACAATCCCCCAGAAATTTCATCTTCTATTGGACAAATGCTTTATAGACCCATCAATAGCAAACAGTTGATTCTAGTGTTTGTTTGGGAATAGAGTGAAGGGGAGGGTTTACTCTGACACATCAATGGACAAAACAGACAGAAAGAGCAAGGTGGTTTTGAAAGAGACTGGATCTGTCTGGAGACAAAGCAGATTTTTTTATATACAGATTACATTTACTCTATAGTTTGCGGTCAATCAGGAAGCATGAGGGGAATTGGAATCCTGCTTTGCTAAGGCAGGGGATGGGAGCAGGACATAGGCAGGGCTCTGTGCCATCAGAGCTGGGAAGGGGGAAACTGAGGAAGGGAACTGAAATCATTGATTGCTGATCGTTTACCTCAATAAACATCCAGTTGTTTCCACCTTCAGACTTTGGGTCTTGCTGCTCTCTGTTCATGAGAGAAGGATCAGAAAAAAGGAGGGTGAAGGGATCAGCCCTCAAACACTAACACACATTTGAAGCTCTTCTTTTTACACAGTTGCTCATTCTCAGGGTTTGCTCTGTCTCCAGACAGATCCAGTCTCTTCAGAACCCCATTGCCCTTTCTGCCTGATTTGCTCTTTGAGGTGTCCAAGTAAACACCCCCCGCTTTACTCTATTCTCAGACAAACACTGGGATTAACTGGTTGCCACTAACCGGTCAAGAAAGCCTTTGATGAGTGGAAGGTGACTTCTCTGGGGGATTGTTCTTGAGAAGCAGTATTTTCTCCTCAAACAATTCCCTGGGTGAAAATAAGACTGAGGTTTCTTTGCAAGATATTGGAAGGAGGAAGCTTTTTACCCCAGATGGGACTTGAACCCACAATCTTTGGCTTAGGAAGTCAATGCCTTATCCATTAGGCCACTGGGGCCATACACTATAGTGTAAGACAGGTTAAATATTGCCTCTCACAAGTGCACATTTCTCACAGTAGCTTGGAAGCCAAATACTCCCTTTATGCGCCTTTCAGAAATGTCTGCATCCCCTGTCACTGAGGCAACTGGGCAGGACCCTGACAGAGTTGAGCACCACCTTTCTGCCAGCCATCTTTAGAGAAGAACCCCATCCTAGAGACGCAGCTCCCTCCTCCAGCACGTCTGTGGCAGTGAGATGATTAGGGGGTGAATCTGGGGCTGGAAGGGTCACTCCTCAGGTCAGCCTGTGAGGAGTGATCAGGTGGGGCAGACCCAGGGTAAGGCCGTGGCTGCTGGTCAGTTGTGACCAGCACCCAGACATGTAACAAACACCATAACTAGGTCATGCTCTGTGAGGATCACTTCCCCTAAATGACTCCCATGGAAGAATTCAAACAAAGAACCTTGAACACACAATTCTGTTGAAAGCCAGTTCCCTGCACACTCCTAATTTGCACCTGTGATCAGCAATCTCTCCCTGTTAACTCGTACAGCAAAACAGGCAAAGAAAGCTTATGCAAGTGCCATACCGCAGCCCCAAGTCTCTTTTCTGCTCCTTCCCACAGAACTCTCTCACACATACAGTCACATCGCATCAATTCCTTGCCTTTGGAGGGCCTCGGGCATTAGTGCACCTCTGTCCCTCTGGGGTGATTGGCTGGTTCCTTCTTGCCTTAAACGCTGTGAATCTGTCTCAAAGAGCAAAAACCTTCCTCCTCTTCTGCTCCTATGAACTATCACTCATCTGGGCAAAACATTTACAGAGACTGTTTCCTAAGTTCAAATGGTGGCGTTTTCCCAATGGGAAGGGGATGGAAAATGTCTCTTCTGTGGGGAGATGAGGGAAAGAATCATCCAAACCAGGCAATCAATTCTGGAAGGTCTACGAAGGAGAGCGGTGTGAGAAGCTACATAGAATAGACTAACAAATCAGCTGGTTAACTGACCTCCAAACAATGACAAAGTAAAATCTGCAAGAGCAGCCTTTCAACTCAGAGGATGTTACTAATAACTAACCAAAGAGTTACAAAGGAGTCAAAACCATCTCAGTACAAACCAGATGTTAACACAGAAAACGCCACATTTCTTCACTGCTCTTCAACCATGAGATTCTCCCCAGAGGGAGGCTCACCATTCCCAGAGGTTCAGTCTTGCAATAACAGGGTGATGTGTGCAGAGAATGGAGCAAGCTGCTCTTCCATCTCCCTAGTCCAAACATCAGTTGAATAGATCATCCTCAGATAGAGGAAATACCAGTTATTAAAGTGATAAGAACAGATTTAAATTTTTTATTCAAGCTAGTCCTCTGCATATAATGCTTAAATGATCCAAATAGAGCTAATTTGGTTTAAAAAGTCACACAATCTAATTCTTGGTGAAATCTAAGTGTAGAACACACAACCCATTGGGGGATAGTTCCCTGCATCTTAACACTCTGTCTTGAAGTTAGCACTCACATACATGAGCTACTCCAGATGTCTGAAGCCTGTCTGTGGATCAGTAACTGGTTAGCAGAGAGGAGACAAAGGGGAGGAATAAATAGTCCATTTTTACAATGGATAGGGGTGAATAGCAGTTCTAAGCAGCACTTTATACCACCTGGCAGATACCCTGCAATTACCCAGCACTGCCCTCCACAAACCCTCTCCCTCTCCCTTGGAGTTTCAGAGTAGATTTGATTTGTTTTGTGCTGCCCCCAAGTGTCCTGGAAGTAAGTGTGTGGGGGGGGGGGGATCCTTGTTATGGGGATTGCAATATTTTTTTTAATTATTTTTATTTATTTATATTGCACAATTTTCTTTGCCCGGACACAGGAACAGGAAGATCTATCTCTGTCCTTGTGCATAGCAGGGTGTCAAATTCCACGGAACCTTCCTCTTCTGCAATGGAAACAACGGATGAGCAGGGGGGCCCTGGGAACATCCAGCCCTGGCAGTGAGATGTTCTCTCCCATTATCCTTACTGCTGCTGTTGTTGTTTCATGGAAAGTCTGGGATGGGAAAAAGCTGAGTTCACTCCAGGTGGAGGGAAAAAAGACCCTGAAAATCTCAGGGAAAACCCAACCCCAGCTCCTGGGATCACTGAGGTGCTGGGGATTTGAGCAGGAAAGGGACTGTGTGAATTTCCAAGATGGGAAATGAATAATAATCTACAATTAACTCCACCTCATTAACCACTGACACAGGCTAATCGTGCTGCAGATAGAAGGGAAACTGGGAGAGATTCTTTGCTGTTCAGCCATGGAAACAGTGACTCAGTTGCACTGCAGTGAATTTGCTGGGAAAAGCTGGACTTTACAGGCAGGTGGAAAGAGCAGATCAAAAAAAATCTGGAGCTCCCCACCCCGTGTCTGCCCCCAGAATCAAGTATTGAGTTACTCACAGCGCCCCTCCCCTACTATTACCTTCCAGCAGGGGATTGCAGCACAACCCACCCAATGCTGGGGAGAGGGCTGAGTGTATCTCTGCACCCTGAGTCCAGAGCATTCACTCTCTCTCCCCCACACATAGACTCTGGCCCTGCTGCAAAGTGACCCCCTAAGAAGCAGCAACCTCCAGGACAGCAGGTTTGACCCTCAGAGCAGGGAATGTGAACCCCAGATTGCTTTCAGGCACTGGAGCTTCTGGAGACAGTAGAGGTCTGAGTGTAATGTACAACAAACAGCACACAGCTGGGGATGTAGCTCAGTGGTAGAGCACATGCTTTGCATGTATGAGGTCTTGGGTTCAATCCCCAGCATCTCCATGTGGTCTTTTTACCCTGCTGCTTTACTGTTCTGGGACAATGGTAGATGAGAAGGGAGAATCCTCCAGCACTGGAGGGAAAGTCCCATTTGCACAGACTGAGAGGCAAGGAAAGGGAGGGGCAATCAGTGCTCAGAGAGGAGAGAGGTCAGTGATTGACATCCCCCAGGGGACACTGTGTTGTTGAGCTGAGTGCAGCTGACTTGGGATGGTCTGACAATGGGTATAAAAAAGGCTGGAGTCAATGACAGATGAGACCATAGAAGGGGAAGGGAAATGGCAGCTCCACAGAAGGTTCTAGGAGCTCAGATGCCAAGTTATAGGCACCCTGGCCTGAGCTAGAGAGAGAGAAAAGACAAAGAAGCCCCCCTACAGTGATCCCATGGACAAGAATCTGGTTGGGAGGGGGGTGAAGGTTCCCTCTGGACAAAGGGGAACTGAAATCCCTCAGTGTCCTGGAATTTAAGCAATGGAAGCATCAACCCATGCATGGGTGGGGGGCCGAGGTGCATCAGCAGAAGGTTGCTCTTCAGAGGGGTGGCAGATTTGTACAATTTTAGGTGGTGCCCAGAATGGGACCAAGTCCTGCATGTCCCCTCCACCTGCCTAAGTCTCTGAGGCAGTGGGTGTGGGCAGGAGAGGGGTTGGACTCTGGGAGAGAGTTTGGGTGTGGGGTCTGGGCTTGGGAAAGGATTTGAGGTGCAAGAGGAGGTGTGGGAACAGGCTCTTTGGGGGAGTTTTGTCAGAGTCAGCTCTTGGGGCAGAGGCAGAGTGTGAAGACCCCCCCCCCCCGCTGCAGTGGCTGCAGGGACATGCCAGCTGCTTCTGGAAGTGGCGTGCCACATGGAGCGAGGGCAGGAAAAACGTTGCTTTATCCCCCTTCTGCTGCCAGCAGTGGCGGTGGAGGTTTCCGGGCCCTTTTAAATTGCCCAGGGGTAGCAGGCGCATCCGGGGACGGGGGGGCTGACATTGCTTTGCACAATGATAAATCTTGGAACAGGATAGATATGAAATGGCGGCAGAACCTAAGGAATGAAAAGCCTCCAGAATCCTCTGTATGCATTGACTGTGAACAGGAACTGTAATTTGACTCGCTTTGTGTCTACAGCGAGTAAAATATCAGGGCAAAGTCATCCCGGTGACTGTGACACTGGGTTGGAGGAGGATTTGATCTTATTCAAATGTAATTAGCATGTTCCACTTGTGTTTTTAAAGATGGCTTCCCCACACAAATACAAGTTGTTCTCCCCACAGGTGGGTGATGGTGGGCAGCAGGGGATCTCTCCAATCTGTGGGGGAATCTCCCTGGGCCCTACTGTTAGTTCTCCATCCCATATCCATGGATATCTCCCTCCACCCAGTGTCAATGTTTTAGAGTGACTTCTCCCTCCCTTTATGGGATACAGACTCTCTGTGACAGACTGGGGCTCCTCTCTGCATGGCCCCAATGGAGAAGGAAAGAGACTGGGGGGGGGGACATTAGACAGGCAGAAGGAGTCAAATGGGGATAAATCAGAATAGGGGAGATTTTCTTTCTGTTAAAATGTACTGGAGTCTCATGGCTGAAAAGCCACATCTTGAGTTAGCTTTGTACCAGCAGCCTTTCAGTGACCAGACAAAGGTGTGAACCACAGAGACTGAGAAGGGCTGACTTCCCAAGTGCACCTGAAACAGCTGCAGTGGTGTAAGTGGTAAGGTGCTTCTGACTGGGGATATGAATTCAGCCCTTACCTAGAGCACTATTCCACATGTAGCTTCCCTAGCCTGCTTTGTCTTATTCCCCTGGAAAGAGCCATACTAGGATAATGAGAGTAAGTTCTAAGATGCAGAGGTTCGTGCATAGCTTGGGAACCACCCCTGTTCACTGATACCATTTGCTGCTGGTGGGTTGTTCACTAACAGAGAGAATGGATTTATTTGTTACTGATGTAGGAAGATCTTATATGCACTGAGCATAAAACCTTTTTAAGCCTTCTTAGTGCAGTAGGCAGGGCATCAGTCTCATGATCTGAAGGTTCTGAGTTCAAGGCACAAAGAGCAACTACTTTTTGCTTCCTTGGATAAGAGAAAAGACTAAAGCAGAATGGTTTTTAGACACCATCCCATCCAGCTAACACACACACACACAGACTTTTCTGAGGCATTAACTTTTCCTTCTCCTTTATGACTCTTTAAGGCAGCTGGAAATATCAATTCCTAGAAGCCTCTTACCCCATTTCTGCTTTATGCCTCATTACTGGACTGATGTGAACACAAAGAAACTTTGAGTGACCTCATCCAGCTACTTCCCTGAGGAATTTTTAATGTAATAATTGCTGCCTCTGACCCTCATTAAGAACAGCTGATTTTATACCCAGCTGCTTCATCCTCCTCCATAACCATGTCATTGAAATCACCTGGATGGCTGCTTGAATCTCCTGACACTCCACACTCATCCTCGTTCACGTGTGTAACCCCCATCTGCCTGATATGAGACCCATTTTCTCCCAGTTCTCCCACCTCGGGGGTTTGCCTCCCGTTCCTGGGCCCCCAGGCCCTGTTTCCAGCAGAGAGCCCCTCCCCCAACCCAGCAATGTCCCTGTCTTGGACTCTCCCACAAAACTCTTCTCCACTCCGGGAGATGCTCCAATGACCCCGCCCAAATTACAGCATCCAGGGCATGTTTGCGGCCTGGCTCAGCTTCACCCTGCCCAACCTCACTTCCGCTCCAGGGAGAGTCAGGAACTACATCTCTCAACCTGCCTCGAGGGTTCTTCCACCCTCTCCAGCCCAGGTAAGGGATGTCTCCCAGGCCAGGCTGACCCTTCCCTACTTCTCATCTTCTCCCACCGGCACCTCTCAGGAACTACATCTACTAGCCTGCCCTGCTGCAAAACAAAGTTTCCCCTGGCTGGGGGCCAGGCAGGGTGTCTTTGACTGGCTGGATCTCACCAGGGGAAAAGCTGAGGGAGGGGCTGGTTTTCCTGAATTATTAGACTAAGGAGATCCTGGAGGCAAATGCAGCCACCACATTTCAATTCATCTTTGGAGATGTGACACATGGACAATCACCTGCCTAGAGTCTAAATCCCATGGGCACAACTCTCCTGTGTGCACAGCTTGTGAGCTCAGCCAACTATAGAGAGTGGCCCTGTGAAGGAAGCATCACCATATCTATTACTGTGGTGCAGTGGAAGTGTGCTGGTCCCATAATCCAACAATTAATGGACTGAAACCATCCTCTACTAGTTTGTGTTTTATTACTTACAGCCCTGGAAATAATTCAGCCTGCCTTTTTTTGCTCCACATAGGAAAGAGGAACAAATTCTCTTCCTCTTTACATATACACAGTGATTAAAGGAAGAAATAAAGTCCCAGCAGAGCCTTATCCACCAGAAGCCTTATCCCACTCCTGTAAGAGGACAGATGTGCTATGACTCCAATCACATGGTTTTTTCTGTAGCAAGGTCTTTTTTTTCCTGGAGGAGCAGTACGGTTCCTAAGTAGAATCAGCCTGATTAATACTCTGCTACTAAAACAAGCCACCTGAAAGACTCAAATCTTACTCCTTCGGAAAATCTGCACCACCGTGGAAGCACTGACTTCATGTCCCCCCAAGATTTAGTTGTTTCCCTGCAGAAAAATGACTCTTCTGAGGAAGGCACAAGAGCCATTATGCATCCTTCCCCAAAAGCCCAAGTATGTTGTTTTGGATCTCTGGAGAAGGCAGCAGAGAAGTGCAGTCTCACCACTGAGTCCCTGTCTCAGGGGAGGTGGCTGCAGAGTGATTTCTCATCTCTGTGCATCCCGTGGCCTGTGCTCCCCACTGCCATGCTGGAGCCTCCACATTTATTTATTGACAATTTTTGCAGAATTTGAAAAAATTGTACACAGAATTTTTATTTTATTTAATTTAATTTTTCGGTGCAGAATCCCCTCAGGAATAAAACTTATTCAGCCTAACACAGCTGCTCTGTGAATAGATCCTACAGACAAACCTATGTGGAGCAGAGGGTCACAGCAGAAGCGTGCTGGGCCTATTATCGAGAGAGTGATGGGTTGAAACCATCCTCTGTGATCTTGTGTTTTATTTACAGCCCTGGCAATAGTTCAGCCTGCCTGTATTTGTTCCATATAGAAAAGAGGAGCAAATTCTCTCCCTGTTTACACTTCAAGGGAGATGCACAGCAGCATCTTGTGCACCTCCACCTAGGAGCCAGATCTGCTGCTGGCTGCTTCCAGGGTGCAGTGCAGTCCACAGTGCCAGGACAGGAACTCTGTCTTTGCACCCCCACCGCACTGCTGACTGGAAGTCACCTGAGGTAACCCCATGTCCCTGCCACCTCTCCCCAGGTGCTTTAGGGGTTCCCCAGGGCCCAGCATGGAGCTGCTGCCCCTGCAGGTTCCCTGGGAGTCACAAAGGGGTGATGTGAGGTTACGAGCCCCCAGAACAGGCCTGTGGGGAATTCACTGTCTGTGGAAAAGCCAGTCTAGGAATGGGGATTCCCAGCTGCATTACAGCGGCATGATGGAGAAGAAAGAGTTAATGCTTTAGAACAGTCTGGGGGTACTGGATGTGAAGGAGGGGGCAGAATGGCCAACCCTGAACATTCAAAAACCCTGAATCAGGCTCCCCCAAAATCATGAGCTGGGCTTTACAATCACGAGATGATGTAAAATTAATAGCTTTGGGGATCTGTTTATTGACTTTCTGCTTGATGAGCCCTTAGGGGAGACTGGGGTGACATTTTGAATGTTTCTCCACAGCCAGAAGGGCTAGGAACATCCTGTGTCTTTAACAGTGAAGGCTGAAATCATCACGCCTCCACCTGACTCCAGCAGCTGGGGCTTTAAGGAAAACAACAATTCTGAAGAGATTCAAGGTAAAATCATGAGCATTGGCAGCCCAGAGTCAGATGGAGTCTTTATTCTCTGGGATTTCCTGGAGTTGGGGTTCCCAACCTTTTTCTCTCTGTGGCCCCTGCCCAACATGATATAAAAACTCCACAGCCCACCCGTGCCACAACAACTGTTTTTCTGCATGTCCAGTAGGTTAAAAGCTGAGGCTGTTGTTCAGGGGCGGTCAGCAGAGCAAATGCAAAGGGCCCCACAACACAGGAGCCCCATGAAGTTAAGTTGCGCCAGCTTCAGTCCCAGACAGTAGGTGCTTAGATTTCAGTCCAATGTTGGCCCTGATTTCTGGGTTATTTTGGCAGACTCCTCCGTGAAACCTGCTTGCTGCCCTGCAGTGGGCTCTGGATCCCTGGTTGAGAACCACGGCCTTGGAGCTCTGTTTTGAAGGAGGGAGCAAAGCTGCTGCCTTTCCGGATGGCTGAACTCAGGCCCTTAGTGTGGGATATTCCTGCACTGCCAGACACACCAGGAAAGCTCCCTGAGCAGCTGCCTGGTCTCAGGGACAGTCTAAGTTTACAGGACTCCAGGTGGCAATGAAGCAGCTGGGTCAGGCTGGGAACTTTGATTCCCAGAGAACTGCCCTGGCTCCCTGCTCAGCAGCTAAGAAATCAATTCCCCCCACCCCGATGCATCAGCCTGGAGTGCAGCGCAGTGCTGGGGGTTTCTCCTTTTATTTCTGCTGGGGAGTGTGGGGATCCCAGGGGCATTTCTAGAAGACAACAGAAAGCTCAAGTGCAGATTACATTTTTATTTACAATTTTGTATAATGTGACATAATCCTTCAATCCTAGTATCACCATCGATAACGTGGCTTGTTCAGTCTGGTAGTTTACCAGTCTGGACCTTAGAATCATAGACTCTCAGGGTTGGAAGGGATCTCAGGAAGTTATCTAGTCTAACCCTCTGCTCAAATCAGAATCAGTCCCCAGGTAAATCATCCCAGCCAGGGCTTGGTCAAGCCAGGCCTTAAAAACCTCTGAGGATGGAGATTTCACCATCTCCTTAGATAACCCGTTCCAGTGCTTCACCACTCGCCTAGTGAAATAGTGCTTCCTAATATCTAACCTAGACCTCGCACACTGCAACTTGAGACTATTGCTCCTTGTTTGGTCATCTGCCACCACTGAGAACAGCTGAGCTCCATCCTCTTTGCAACCTGCCTTCAGGTAGGTGAAGGCTGCTATCAAATCCCCCAAAGCTGGTGCTTTGGAGGAGGCTTGAAAACACAACCCCCGCATCATTGTATTATAATTACTGTGTGTGAATCCTTTGCACCAGTGGAGGCCACACTGACTGAACCTTGATCAATAATTTTGAACCTTGACAAAAAAGAATGGCTTACCCCTTAACAATGGTGCTGTCTTATATTCCTTATGTGCTGGCCCCTTATGGCCATTTTCTTTCCCTACTTTTGGTGAAAAGCTTTGGGATTTTGTGTAGAAACTTTATTTCCCTGGGAGAGACTCAGGAGTGGGGGCTGCCTGCATGTACCCAGCACCCATTAAATTAGAAGGTGACCGACAAACACCCTTAAGACGAGGCAGCCGTCCTTGTCAGAAAAATCATCTCCCATCTTCATTGCAGTGACAGGCTGAATCCTTCCTTATCTGGGCAAAGCCCAAGGATTGGAATCAGCAGCAGCAGCAGCAAAACCATCTGTACGTAGCAGGAACCTGCATGAAATGTGCTTTAAAAGGAGCTGTCTCCTTCCTTGTGGAGTAGGATTTGTCATCCTGGTAAGTGATTTTCAGTTTCCTTCTCTGAGGGCAAGGAGAGGGTTGGAGACACCTCAGGCTGGGATGTAGAGCCCATGTCTCCATCTTTTAGTCTCTCTGGGAACTTCCCTCTGCTCCTGGCTGACAGGCTGCCTCCACCCAGCTCCTTAGCTTGGGGGGAGGAGGTAGTGAGTCATTTGGCAAGCATAAGTCACATATAAGAGACACCCCCTGGCAGGTGCATTGGTGGTATAGTGGTGAGCACACTACACACTAAACTTACTCAGAGCAGAGTGGTGCAGCGGAAGCATGCTGGGCCAGTAACCCAGCGCTCGATGGATCAAAACCATTGTCTGCTAGCTTGTGTGCTATTACTTACAGCCCTGGAAACAATTC
>ML679114.1:0-33293 GCA_007922305.1 Dermatemys mawii
TGTGAACTATAACTCTGAGGGCCTATTGTAATTATGCAAAGTGTAGGACATTGATGGTGATTTGGAATCTTGATGGCTCTCATCAGCCAGGACAACTGACTGTGGATGGCTCTGTTTGCAGGCAGGCCTTCCTGTGAGTCAGGCTGGGAGGAATGAAGGCTTGGAGTCTTACAAGAAATGTGACCATGTCACCTGTTACTGAAATCCATTTTGACCTTGGTGCTTTTCCATTTAGAAGTGGGGGGTGACCCAGAGAGACAAGAGAGTCCCACCTTGTGCCAAAGATATATAAGGGGGTGGAACAGAAAAAAGGGGGCTGCAATCATGAGAACTCCCCTAGCTACCACAAGGTAGCTAGGAACAAGGACTGTACCAGGAAAAGGATTGTGCTCAGACTAGGAAGGAGTCCAGTCTGTGAAAGAAACTTATTGAAACATCTCTGAGGGTGAGATTTTTATTTGTATTCATTTTTCTTACTGTATTAGGCCTAGACTTGCGGGCTTTATTTTATATTGCTTGGTAATTCACTTTCTTCTGTCTGTTTCTCCTGGGAACCACTTAAATCGTACTTTCTGTATTTAATAAAATCATTTTTTACTTATTAATTAACCCAGAGTATGTATTAATATCTGGGAGGGGCAAACAGCTGTGCATCTCTCTCTATCAGTGTTATAGAGGGCGAATAATTTATGAATTTACCCTGTATAAGCTTTGTACAGGGTAAAACGGATTAATTTGGGGTTTGGACCCCACTGGGAGTTGAGCATCTGAGTGTTAACGACAGGAACACATCTTAACCTGCTTTCAGATTAAGCACACAGCTGTTAGGGGACTTGATTCAGACTTGGTTCTGGGTTTGCAGCAGGCGTGCGAGTCTCCCGCAAATCAGGCAGGGCACTGAAATCCCAAGCTGCCAGGGCAGGAAATCAGGGGCAGAAGGAGTCTTGGCACAGCAGCTATCAACTCCAAGGGGATTTCTGTGATCCAACCTGTCACACCCACCTCTCATTGTCCTCCCCCCTGGAGGTGGAAGGCAAACACAGCTCGGGGGAGTCACCGGAGGACAAGGTGAACAGAAAAGACATCACTCAGTTATATGAACGATTTAGAAGCAATGTTAGAGGATTTGTGTGTGTGTATGTGTGTGGGTGTGTGTGCATGCATGTTGTAGAATCTTGTGAGGGGCAAAAAACCCTAAAAATGTGCTTACATATTTTTTTTTTAAAAAAAAACAGGGATGGTTCAGACGTGTGCTTCAGTACAATGGAGCTGACTCACCGTTATGAACTGAATGGTTTTAACCACACTCCACTGAATAGCCAGGGCGACTGAGATTACCCACCCTTGTTGCCATCAGGGCTAATCATATTAGTGATCAGTAATTACATTTGATGGTTGTACACCCATAGTAAAGGAGGTGAGTGGGTGAGGATGGTGAACTCTGATTATATGAAAGGAAATAAAACCTCAGGCAGGGGTGAAAGTACATATAGGGACTTACCGGTACCGAGCTGAGCTGGGGCCAGTTCTGGCCCCTGGAAGGGGCGTGGCCTCAGGCAGAAGGGGTGTGGCCTCAGGCAGAAGGGGTGTGGCTGGGGGGGTCAGAGCCAGCCCCAGCCTGCACAGTATCAGCATGTTTCCTCCCACTCCGCTTCCCCAGGGCTCTAGCAGCAGGGCTCTGGGGATGGGGCTCCAGCCACCGCTATCACCCCGGGCCCGTTCATTCATCCCTGGAGCCCCATCACCGCTCCCCAAATGGGAATGATTTAAAGGATAGCGGCTGCGGGGCTCCAGTGGATATTTAAAGGGGCTGGGGGTCCCCTGCCTCTACCGTACAGCCTTTCAATAGATGTGTGAGCCCTGGGGTAGTGGCGGTGGGGCTACGGTGGCTATTCAAAGGGTCCGGGGCAGTAGAGGCAGGGGGAGCTCCAGACTCTTTAAATAGCCACTGGAGCCCCACTGCCACTACCCCACAGCTCCAGCAATGGGCCTCTGGCAGCAATTTAAAGGGCCTGGGCTTCAAGCTGCTGCTGGGAGTCCAAGGCACTTTAAATTGCTACCTGGGGAAGCCGGTTCACCCTGGTACGATGCACCGGCTCTTGCCAGTACGCTGTACTGGAACGTACTGGTTTACTTTCACTTCCCACCTTAGGAGTTGGCAGATGCTATTGCACAGTTTAAATATGACCCCAGGAGTTGGTTGAACGCTATGGGTCACAATTTCTAGTAACTCAAAGTCATGAAAAATAAAAAATCTACAAAAATAAACAAGGGCCTCACCGAAAATGGAAATGGTTCAAGAGTTCACAAACCTCTAAAGACAAACAAACATTTAAAAGCTATGGGTATTTGTGGGGCGCTTTCTATAGTTGTAATACATCCATTTTATTTCACTAACAACCCCCAAATGTTAAGCATGAAATAAACAGGTTTAAAAAACAAATATGCCCCAAGACATTCATTGATATCTGCAAGGGGCCCCCACTTGGGAATGGGTTACAGTAACATTAAGGATTGTTGTGTATGGGCATTTGCTGTTTTTTCATTGAAATAGAAAAATGTATTTTAATTAAAAGGAAAAAAAAGAGTCAAAAGCAGCTCAGTTGTGCAGACAACTTAATTCCCCCATCCCAGCTCACAAAAGGAAATGTTAGGGGAGGGGTGCCTAAAGGCCTTAAGCATCTATTAATTCAGAGTTGTGGTGATCAAATCAACCTACCAACTACAGACTTTTCAAGTCTGTTTGAAACAAAGTGTTAGGATGGTATAAAAGTCTCTGTTTTTTGGAGACTGTTCTTTTTCAACACAAACTATCTTGAATTGAATTGCTGCTGGCCTGCCAAAGGACGTATGCTCCCTGTTTTGAACTCTGAAAATACATATTACAGCAACTCCTCACTTATCCTTGTCACAGTTAACATTGTTTCATTGTTACATTGCTGATCCATTAGGGAACATGCTTGTTTAAAGTTGCCAATGCTCCCTTATATGTTCGGCAGCCACTGGCTTTGTCCACTGCTTGCAGGAAGAGCATCCCTCTGCAGCTAGCTGGTGGGGGCTTGGAAGCAGGGTGGGACCGACAGCCCCCCTATCAACTCCCTGCTCCCCTTAATTCCCTGTGCAGCAGCCACCCAGAAGGCTACCAGTTGCCAGCAGTTCAGATGGTTCTCCCCGCACTGCCATGTGCTGCTCTTCCACTCTGCTTTGGAGCTACTCCCAGGAGTCTCTTGCTTGCTGTGCAGGGGAGGGAAGAAGAGGAAGGCAAATGTCAGGGTGTTCCCCTCTCCACTACTCCTGCCACCCACTTACCCCTTCTCTATATAGGGCAGGGTGGGGACAGGACAGGGCTCAGAATGGAGAGAGCTTGCTAGCCTCAGCTGCTGTCTCAACTTCCTGATCTTTTAAAAGGCAATGTTTTTAGAGTGGGGTCAGCGTACTTAAACAGGCAATGTACCTCTCTTTCTCCCACATACAGGGTGTGTGTCTCTGTCTCCATCTACCATGCTGTCTCCACTCCCTCCATTTGGGCTGCCTTGTAGAGTGTGGGACTACATTAACAACAATGTATTAACCCTTGAGGGCTCAGCTGAATGCTAGTTCATCATTTAGCAGTAAGGCATTCCCTGGGAAATATTTCTCCCTCTTCTACCTTCTAACTTCACCACTTCAACCAAACTTCACAATCACCATTGCCAGATTGTTTGCTCCCTGGAACCAAACACAACCCAACATTCACATTAATTCATTGGGGGAAACTAGATTCCCTTAACATTGTTTCACTTAAAGTTGCATTTTTCAGGAACATAACTACAACATTAAGCGAAGAGTTACTGTATATAATGCGTTGCAAATCACCAACACTATTATGATGGGTTCCACACTTTCTCTTCTTGTTGGGTTTCAGGGCACCATTTCTTGAACTTGAGAGGATATTAACTGTCCCACTAGTTTTCTAGAGGAGTGGAGTGGAGAGGGAGGGACCTAGGCCTGCCCTCTACTCCTGGTCCTAGCCCAGGGGCCCTGAGGATAGCAATAAACCACTTGAACTAGCTATTCCTTCCCCTGGGCTACTTCCCTCTCCTACCCTTCAGCTTGTGGGGCTTCCTGCTTCTTTCTGCACAGAACCAGATGTCTGTTTACCTAGGGTCTGGGTCTTCTTAGTTCACTGTAGTAATTCTTTAAACTGCTGTCTGCTCCAATTCCTTCAAACTGCTTTCTGCTCCAACACCAAAGCACTCTGCTCCCACTCCTCCAAACTGCTCTCTGCTCCAACTCCTTTCACTGTCTGATTGAAGCAGGGGGGTTTTATCATGTGACTGGCTTTGGGTGCCTTAATTGCCTCCAGGTGTCTTAATTGGCTCCAGGTGCTCCAACCAACTTCTAGGAAACTTGCTTCCCTCTACAGGGAATAAGGCTTCCTTCTAACACTGTCTTGCTGCCCTCTGGCCATGCTGTAGCACAAATGTCACTCTTTGGCCATGCTGTCCTTACTAAATAATGGTACCTCTCTTCATTGCGGTGTGATCTATCATGGAACCAGTAATGTTAAGCTGCATTTTACCACCAGGCCACAGTAAAAACCAAAATCCATTTTCAACTATAGATGTGCTTAATACCATTAAAATAAAAACTTCTGGTATTACACAGATTGTACAGGGGTTTGATGCATTTAGGGAATAATACTAACTACAATTTTTTCTTGTTCTTTAACTCAAAGGCCCAAACACACATGAGGGGAAACAGAACAGCCATGTGCAGCAACCCCTCATCCTGTGGTAGAAGTTATCTTTCTGCCATTGGCTTTTAAATGCATGTGGATATATTGAAAAGTATCTTGTTGCGAGTTATTGGTTTTAAAGATCTGGAGTTTGTAAACTGATGATATGGTGTGTTTCAAATCAACAAGGCGCTTTTCTGTGCAAAATGGTTTTTAAAAGTTGTTTTTTAAATGTAGCTTGGTTTTTATTCAGTAAAAAAAGGAGATTTTTAAAAATGTGCTTGTTTGTCTTCTTAAAAGAGTTGGATTTAATGTTTAAATCATTAGTGATTCAGGGGACTAAGTAGAGATATACATGGGTGTTTAAAAAGTATTTTGTTGCAAACTGTTAATTTGGTGTTTTAAACTGCTGGGGTTTGTGAGTGTGTGTGTCTAAGTCTGTGCAAATGAATTTTTTTAAAAAAAAAAAAAGTAAAGGGCTGCAAACTATTGGTTTGGTGCATTTCAAACTAAGAGGAGTTTCTGTGCAAAATTTGTTTTAAAATGGATTTTAAAAGTTGGTTTATAAAGCAGATAGGTTTTTATTCAGCAAAATGTGAAGTGTTTTTAAAAATGTTTGTGGGTTGTTTTTTTTTTAAGTGGTAGAAATAAACTCAAAACCTGTATTTGTTGTACAGCTGGAAATGGATTATTTTGTTTTAAAGCTAAGACTTTTTAAGTAGAAAAACAATAATGAGTATTTTATTTTGAAGTTAACAAGACGGTTTCATGTGTTTTATAATAATACTAATGTTGTGTCTCCATAGTACAGTCAAAACATGAGAGATCTTCAGACCAGAGGGTAAACAAGCTGAAAAGAAAAAGGAAAAAGAGACAGCTGAAAAGGAAAATTCACCAGCATCAGTGACTGATGGATGGATAAAGCCCAGTAAATATGTTTTGCTTATTGGTTTGGTTGTTTTATAAGGTTGTGTATTTTAAGTAAATACATAGGTGTGGGTGAGAGAAATAGTAAAGTTCAGTTTTGTAAAATGTTTTTCCCACTAATCAGACATGTGCAGCTCCTGACAATGCTGTAGTCAGAGCTACAGGGTCACCTCCACCAGAACCGCCAAAGAACCAGGAATCTGCTTTGAGACCTTTAACAACGCCAACACAAAACAGCACAAGAGTGCAGATGAAGCATCAGGGCAGTCCAGGCCTCATATAAGTCAAACCCAAGGACAAAACAAAAGACTCTGGTTAACACCAACGATGCAAACACAAGTCGACTGGTATCGGGACCGCAGATATGAGACGTTTTCACTTGCAGAAAGAGCTCACATATTACTGTCAGAAGGATGTCAAAATTTTGAGACAGGCCTGTATCCTGTAGAGAAAAGAGATTATGAAAATGACGGAGATGGGAGATACAGTAGAGAGAGGCCCTGGTAAATTCAGCAAGATAAACCTGTGTATAGATCCTTTCTGGTACATAATGCTGGCATCCATCTGTATGACTATGTACAGGTTGATGTTTCTTGAGTCTAACACGGTAGCTCATCTCCCTCCAGACAACTAACACAGGCAGAAATAGAGAGATTCAACCCCATCTATTCAGTGGCTGTTGGATACCTCTCACAAAGAAAATATATAGATACGGCATGCTTTACAGCGTGGGGAACTACAGGTAGGCTTCCTACTTTTTAGATGGTTCTGCCAATGTTGATGGGGTAGACATGGCCTTGGAGGTTAACGGGTGCTTTTTCCACTGCTGTGTCACCTGTTATTGTGAAAAAGCACAGACCCCTATGATGGGGACAACTTTTGGGTTTCTTTATTACAAGATGCAGCTCAAGACCGATTATCTGAAACGACTTGGTTTTGTAGTGAGGACTCTCCGGGAACAGGAGTGGGAAGTGATGAAAGAAACAGACTGGGAGCTTGGAGATTTTTAAACAGAGCCCAGTTGCCCCGGGCTCTCATGCTTAAGAATGCTCTTTTTCGGGGAAGGACAAACGCTATCCAGCTGTTTTACAAACCTAACTCTGCGGAAGAAATCCACTATTATGACTTTATCAGCCTGTAACCTTTCATAAACAAAACCAAACTATACCTTATTGGACATCCTGATATAGTTTATGACAGATTTGGACCCTTGCAAATTATTTTGGAATTGAAAAAGTTAAAGTGTACCCCCTGCAAGGCCTCTTATCCCCATTGTTACCTGTCAGAGTGGGTGGCAAGCTTATGTTCCCGCTGTGCCAAACCTGTGTGGAAACCGAGCAGCAGTAGACGTGCACCCATACTGATGAGGAGAGGGCCATCCTGGGGACTTGCTGCATGGTGGAATTGAACGCGGCCATAGCGAAGGGGTACGTGTTGGCTAAAATCTATGAAATCGGACATTTTAATGAAAAATCTGACAAACTCTTTTCAGAGTACAAAAAAATTACATCTCCACCAGAATCAAGAGGTTTCAGGGTATCCCAGCTGGTGCACAGACGAAGAAAAACAAAATAAGTATGTTGATGATTTCTACCAGAAAGAAGATGTGTGTTTGTGTCAACATGAGATCAGGTTTAACCCTGCTAAATGTAAAATTGCTAAACTGTTTTTATATTCTCTGCGTGGTAAATTCAGCCAAAGAACAAACACACCCAATACCAGCATCATGAGAGACCTTATGAACTGTTTCAGTACCTGTTTTCCCCTAATTACGAGATTTCATCCTGTGGGTTTATCAACGATGAAACAACATCCATGCCTTGGAAGCAAACAAAAGCTCGATACTCTGTCTTTGGTAATACCAATATCTTCATAGTCTATTTCACCACCGCTTATGTCCGCTTAGTACCATACAACCCTCTATTCAATCTATAATAGTGTTGCTTGTACCACGACACTGACTCAGTGATATTTGTGAAAAGGGAGGGTGACTAGAATCACCCTCTGCGGGATTATTTAGCGCAGGAGAGAGATCTCACCAGATCAACACACAACTGAGTTTGCGTCAGCAGGCCCAAAAACATATAGGTATAAGATGTCGGGAGGAAAGGCCTGTATGAAAGTCACAGGTATTACCCTGAATGTAGCAACTTGTGAAAAGATCATCTTTGACAGTTGGAAAGATCTAGTCCTCGACTATTGGACGGGCCTGTGAGAAAACACCTCAAAAAAGAGAGAGATGCAGCTGCCCTCTATTGTAAGGAACAAAAATCAGCGACAAATAGAGACAACACTCCTTAAGAAAATACAGAAAGTTGTTTACAACAAGAGGGTCCTAGGACAAAGTGTTAAAACCCAGCCCTATGGCCAGGGCTGTACTTAGCCACACACAGCATATGCAGCTGCGCAGGACACCATGACATTTGCAGCACCAAATTGCCCCAGATGTCATGGTGCCCTAGGCAGCTGCATGCTGCATAGGCACTGGAGCCAGTGCCAGCTCCAGCTCCGGCAAACAGCCCTGCTCCTCAGCTGCCCGCCCCCCCCCGACAACAGGCTGTGCCCGTCTCAAGGGGCAGGGCCATCCTTACGGCGGTGTGAGACCCCGGACAACTCGCTCCACCCTGCCTCTTACCCTTCTCCCCTACTCCATCCCTCGCCCTCCCCCATTCCACCTCTTCCCCCAGCAATCCTTCTCTCACCGGCAGCAGCAAGAAGCAGAGCAACCTGGCCTCAGTCCTCTCTACTCCAAGAGCTCCCAGCCACGTTCCTCCACTTCCTGCCGCTGGTGAGTGCAAGGAAAGGACGCCCTCTGCACTCACCGGTGGCGGGACTCAGAGCATGGTCCCAGCCCATTCTGCTTCCCTCACCCCGGCCCCAGGTATGATGCTCGGGTTGGGGAAAGGACCGCCCCCGGCTCTCACCGGTGGTGGGAGGCGGTGTGCTGCAGCTGGGAGCTGGTGGAGCTGAGTGGACTGGGGCTGGGCTGCTCCCATTCCCCCCGCTTCCAGAGCGGGGATCCTTCCCCCAAGCTCCTTCCCCCAAGCAACACAGGTAGGGTTGTTATGAGGGAAGCGGAGAGGGCTCCTCGCAGCCCCTCACTAATCTCCTGGGCCACTCTAGCCCTGTGGGGCCTCCAAAAATGATCCCCCACAGCGCCTGCCTCCCAGACCCTGGTGAAGCGGGAGGCCTGGTTCTGCATAGGGCACCCAAATGGCTAGGGACAGCCCTGCGTATGGCTTCTGAAAATGGATACGAGGTAGAAACACCCCTTTTCTGCAATTCTCATGAGGCCTAGGAATTGCGGGAAAAGTGACTTCATAAAAAATGCATTGGATAATGCCAAACAAACATTGTTATGACTGAGAATATTGTGAGGTGTCTTGTGTGGTGTTACAATTGTTCGCAACCTCTGTATAAAGAACGGCTCTGTAATTATCCCTTCATCAATGTTGTGGAGGAGCTTCTTGATGCTTTTCACGATGACTGTTTGTTTCCTACCAGTAAAGTAAATATGATTCTCATAGGCAATCTGATGAACTCTGCTTGTGAAAGCGATGAAATCGAGAAAGCCTTTACCAAGTACATGCATCACAGGATCCTGAGCACTATGTAGATAGTTCAGAACAGATTTTGTCAGGAAAAAAAGAGTTACACGATGAACCTAAACACAAAGTACATGATTCTGTTCAAAACCCCGTGGGATAAATTACAAATCTCTCCGTTCACTCAGCAACTGTACCCCAGTAAAGCTCAATTCTTCTAGAAGCTTTTGAGGATGCTGTCAAAAGACCTTATGGCTACCTGGTGGTGGATTTAAACACTTCCAAAAACACTTTAAAATCTGGTCAAAAGATAAACGCTTGGTACGATGATGTAGGAAAAACATGCAGTGACAGTCACAGGTTATGGAGGAGGGGTCTTGTCATTGTCTATCGTGAAACACATCAGTGGCATTTTTGTTAAAAATATTCGTAATGCTTCTAGGAAACGACGCACTGTTTGGGAAGTGCCCATATAAGTAACAAAAAATCTTCCTGGTTCCGCTCCACCAGATACAAGGAGAGTCAATGTTTACCCGGTTGGTTGTGTGGATGCGTGTTGCCCACCAAACTTAGGGGTCTCTGACACAGCTGGCCACCAGGGAACCAGTCACAAGGGAACACTTCGAAGAAATTCTCTTTTGTGTAAGGGTCGATTGATAAGATACGTGAGAGCTTCACGGTGTCCATATTCACATGTGGTCAAATAGAATGGTTCTTCTCTGATTCACCTCTATGTCGTTGTCAAAAACCCCATATTAAATCATATTCATGGTGACCATCAAGGCCTTCCCAAAATGTATTTCTCCTCTCATGTTCCAAGTTTTAATCAGAGAATAGTGATCGGCACATTCGTGGTCAGGAGACAGGTCAAAGGCAAACAGTGTGCAACCCTGTGCAAACTCCCCACAGTAGATCAACAGAGAACGATCTTTCATGTGTTTACCGGCCGGCCGTACCAGATTCATGTATTCTCTCATGCAGCCTCCAGCCTCAAAGTCTGTTTGCAGCGGCTTGCTTGGTATCTGTTCACCATCCAGATACAAGGCCACAAAATTAATATTGTAATGTTTAAAATGAAAGGAGCTGATAGTGTAACTTCCATTAAAAGCATCATTATCGACCAACCCTGGAACAAGCATTTTGGGGAACTGTCCCAAGAACACATTTTTCTGATTACTGACCCTACTGCCCACAGAGATGCTAAACACTTTCATTCCCACACGGTCCATGGAGTATTTAGCATTTGCAGTAAGCAGTGCCTCTGTGTGCCACAGATGGACACCTGGGGCCACCTGATCTTTCTAAACAAAAAGGGAGGCTGATACAATGCACAGTTTAAAACCTTTGGCGCATTGCCTGTTAAACAGAAGGTCTCTTTACTGCACGTCAGTTTAATTTTCACATACGCTCCAGTCAAAAAAACAGGTCGCTGTGTAGATGACCCAACAGCTCTCCTGTCCTGCTCAGAGCCATCAGCTTTACATGGCTCATTGGTCTTCCTCACGAGCGGTTGGGTTTTGGGGTTGGGCTCCAGTGTATCAATCAACAGTTGAGTCAAAGGGCCCTCATCAGAACTGTCACTGATTTAGCACTTTCTCCACAGAAGTCCAAAGGTGCTCAGGGCTAAAATAAAGTCGGAAGTTCTCACGGCTGTGGTGAAGAACCACATGTTGTCTCTCAGCATTTCCAAAATTTCTAAAACAAGCATTATTTGTAAGAGATGGCATCTTCTGTCTGGCGCTGGGAGTTTTGGGGTGGTGGTGCTGTGCTCTGATTGGCAGACGGTGGTGGGAGGAGTTCTT
Organism: Dermatemys mawii; assembly: GCA_007922305.1. Lineage (NCBI taxonomy): Eukaryota > Metazoa > Chordata > Testudines > Dermatemydidae > Dermatemys > Dermatemys mawii. Next base: position 10,992 of record ML679114.1, read on the forward strand.
AGAGTGGTCAAATGACCCTTTTCTGCGTATTTCATCCCACCCTAGACACTGCCCTATTTTAGTTAAATCTGTTCTCGGGTCGGTACTCTGAGACCGAAGTCCATCCTGATTAGTAGAAGGTGGTGGAAGGAGTTATAAGAACATAAGAACATAAGAATAGCCATACTGGTTCAGAACAAAGGTCCATCCAGCCCAGTATCCTGCCTACCAACAGTGGCCAATGCCCAGTGCCCCAGAGTGTTTGAATCCAACAGGCAATGATCAAGTGACCCCTCTCCTGCCATCCATCATCTCCTTCCAACAAACAGATGCTAGGGACACCATATCTTACCCATCATGGCTAATAGCCATTAATGGAGTTAATCTCCATGAATTTATCTAGTTCTCTTTTAAACCCTGTTATATTCCTAGCCTTAACAACATCCTCAGGCAAGCAGTTCCACAGGTTGACTGTGCACTGTGTGAAAAACTTCCTTTTATTTGTTTTAAGCCTGCTGCCCATTAATTTCATTTGGTGCCCCCTAGTTCTTCTATTATGAGAAGAAGTAAATAACTTTTCCTTATCCACTTTTTCCACACCACTCATAATTTTATATACTTCTATAATCCATCATTATATACCTCTATCAGCCCAAGCTGAAAAGCCCTAGCCTTTATAGCCTCTCCTCATATGGCACCTGTTCCAACTCCCTACTCATTTTAGTTTCCCTTCTCTGAACCTTTTCTAATGTCAGTATGTCCTTCTGGAGTTCCTAGAAGGGTCACAAGACCCACTTCCAGATGGGTGACTCAGCCCCAGACTCTCCCAAATTGATCAAACCTCCTCTTGGAACAGGTTGCCATCGGCAGAAATCTCTCCGTATTGGTAGAGGCCAGTGGGAGGAGCTGTTATAGGGGTCACACAACCCACTTCTGGACAGGTCATTCTGCCCCCCAAATCCCTCTGATTTGTCAAATCTCTTCTTGGGGTGGTCTTATGGGGGCAAAACCCATCCTGATTGGTAGAGTGTGGTGGGAGGAGTTCTAAGAGGGCTCACATGACATACCCTGTTTCCACTGATGTGTCCCGCTTGATCCCAGAAGTAATATCACCAGGTATGGGGCTTCCTGTAACAAGCAGGTGGGATTTAATAAGTTAAGGGACGGGGCTTATCTTTGATTGACAGTCGAGTATTTATACTACTGACCAGTTGTCATAAGCATAAAGTAGGCTAGAATTTCTGCTTACCTGTAAGGGGTTAAGAAGCTAAAAGAAACCTGGTTGGCACCTGACCAAAAGAACCAATGGGGACCGAAGATGCTTTGAAATCTGGGGGTTGGCAAAATGCTTTGTCTGTTGTTTCTTGTTCACTCTGGGCTTCCAAGGGAATCAGACAGTTTTCTTCTCTCCATCTAATCTATATTCTTTTTCACCAGCAACAGTAAATAAGTTAGCCAGGGAAGGCTGTAGCTTATATTTGTTTTTTCACTTGTGAATTTCTCAGGTTTTTGGGAGATATCCCTGTGTTTTCTCTGTACTTCGAACTCAACAGAAGGGGGAGGAATTCCTCTGTGGTGTGGGCTTTTCTTTGATTCTTTTTGTGACTGCAAAGTCTTTTTCCACTGATTCCTATAGATTTTTGTTTCTTCTTTTTCCTTTAATTAAAATTCTTCTTGTAAGAATCTGACTGCTTTGTTTTCCATTGTGTAAGATCCAGGCTTTTGGATCAGGATCACCTAGCAGAACTGGTGAGGGGTTTTTCTCAAGCCTTTCCCAGTGAAGGAGGTATTAGCTTGCAGAGGGATTTTTGGAAAGAGAAGGGGCTCCAAGTAGCCCTGCCCCTAGTTCTTGGGGTGCACTTGGTGGTGGAAGTGTACTGTTCCAGACACAGGAGAAACTTGAGTCTTGGGGAAGTTTTAGCCTAAACTGCTAAAATAATCTTGGGGGATTATTTTTTTTCATGTGGGTCCCCACATCTGTACCCTAGAGTTCAGAGTGGGGAGGCAATCCTGACATGGTTGGCAGTGGTGGGATGAAATTTTTTGGAACCTAAGGCACAAAATTTTAAAGAAAACATATTTTTCTCTCTTTCCTTTTTGGTTAAGGCAAACAGGCAGTCTGTTAAGCTATGAATAGCTAATAGGCTCGTTAGTGGGTAGGTAGCAGCCAAGGGCGGTCCCTCCCCTGGAACTCCTTGTTCAGTTGTTGGAGCTGTAAAGAGCTGCAGGCTTTGTTCTCTTTGCTGGAGAACAGGGTTTTTTGTTTTTGTTTTGTTTTGTTTTTTGGGTAGCTGCTGAGAGAAGAGAGGTTTGAAGCTGTAAGCAGCTGCAGGTTTTTGGTTCCCACCACCGCGGATAGCAGAGGATTAGCCCACGTTTTGCAGCTAAGAGCAGCCAGAGTTTTGGTAGGCAGAATAATTCAGGGCTTTGGGCTGTTTTTTTTTTACAGCTGCAGGGCTGTTTCTCTCTGCTGGGAAAACCGGTCCTTCAGGTTTCTTCTTGAGCTACTGGAATCAGAGTTTTGGGGTTTTTCCTCCCTCTGCTGGTAGGCAGAGGATTAGCACCCTGCTGAAAATTCACGAGTAAGTTTTTTTCTTTCTCTTTTTTTTTCCTAACTATTGGTTATCTCCAGCTTGTGTGGTGTCCTTGTGTATCCCAAGCGATGTATTGTAAACTTTTCTTAAATCATATAATATTAGGTTAAGCGGTCATGCTAATGCTTTTGCTACATAGGCTATCATAACTACTAACAGGTCCACAAGCCCTCATCCTATTGTCAAGCCTTCCTTAGTTGATACACAGATTCTTATGCAAACCTGCTAGCATATCTTGCATTACAGCTCTAATAGCTTCTATTTTATGATCTTCAAACATTTTAATATGCCTTAATTTGTGATATATAATCTAATCTTTCATCCTCAAATTACATGAGTGTTATAGGTCAACACAGGTCTCAAAATGTAACTGTAAACAAGGATTTATCATTGAGTGGGTGTGTTTCTAGTGTGGTCCCAAAGGGATCAGCTCTTGGCATTGTGTTATTCAACCTTTTTTTTATCAAAGATCAGGAAGAAAACAAAGTCATCTCTGATAAGGTTTGAAGATGACAACCAGAACTGGTGCAAAGATATTTCATGCCATGGGCAAAACTTCTACTTTGCGCCGCCCCTGCCCAGGGAGCCCAGCATGGGGCAGCTCCCCGCCCTCCTCCCGCACCAGCAATGTCAGTTTCAGCCTGGAGCGGCATCGCCTGCGCTGGGAAAGGGAGACTGAGGGCTGAAGGTGTCAGTGAGCCACTGGCACCCCTGCCAAGGAACGCTTTGAAAAAAAAATAGGGGGCACTGCTTTTTGGCACCCCCAGATCTAGTTTACCTAGTGGGTTGCACCGGCCCTGATGAGAACAGACTGGGGGAGTAGTGAATAATGAAAAGGACAGGTCACTGATACAAAATGATCTGGATCACTTGGTAAAGTGGACACAAGCACGTAAGATGTGTTTTAATATAGCTAAATGTGACGTTATATATCTAGGGACAAAGAATGTAGACCATGCTTATAGGATGGGGGACCTTGTCCTGGGAAGCAGTGATCCTGAGACCTAGGGTTGCCACCATTCTGGATTGGCCAGGAGCCTCCCAGAACTGGGCTCGATTTCCTGGAAGCTACTGAAGTCAATCCAGGAGATTTTAGGTGACTAAAAGTTGGGCAGTGCAGCGGGGCAGGCAGGCTCCTAGACAGACACACAGCCACAGGGCTCTGCACGCTGCCCCTGACCTGAGCACCAACTCCACAGATCCCACTGGCTGGGAATTGTGGCCAATGGGAGCTATGGGGCCAGCCCCTACAGGCAGAGCCACCTGTCCATCCCTGAGCCTAGGAGCCAGACATGCTGGGCACTTCCGGGAGCCACTTGATATAAGCTCCACCCAGCTGCAGCTTGCACCCCTCCTCGCCTCCCGTACCCCAACCCTTTGCTCCAGCCCTGAGACTCCAACCACACCGAAACTCCCTACCAGCGCACGCACCCCTCACCCACTCATGCAACACAAACCCCTGCTCTTTCCCATACCCAAATTCCCTCCCAGACCCACACCCCTCCTGCACCCTACCCCCCGCTTGCCCTGAGCCCCCTCCTGCATGCAAACTCCCTTCTGGAACCCACACACCTCACTCCCTCCTGCACCCCAACCTTCTGCTCCAGGCCCAGCCCAGAGCCCCTCCCACACTCCAAACTCCTCGGCCCCACCCCCCAACACAGAGCCTGCATTCCCTCCCATACCCCAACCGCCTGCCCCAGCATGGTGAAAGTGAGCGAGAGTGAAGGAAAGTGAGTGATGTAGGGAGAGGGGATTGAATGTGGGGGGCTCAGAGAAGGGGCGGGGCAGAGACATGGCCTTGGGGAAGGGGCACGGGTATTTGGGTTTGTGCGATATGACATTTGGCAACCTGAGAAAGGTTTGGGGCTCATAGTGGATAATCAGCTAAAAACGACCTCCCGTTGTGAGGCTGGGGCCAAAAGAATTAATGCTTGAATGTATAAAGAGGGAAATATGAGTAGGAGCAGGGAGGTTAAATTACTTCTGTAGTTTGCACTGATTCTACCATTACTGGAGAAACTCTGTCTAATTCTGGTGCCCAATATTTAAGAAGGAATATCAAAGAACCTACATTGCCAATAGATTGAGAGAAGTGATTATTCCACTCTATTCAGGGGCAGATGACTTATGAGGAGAGAGTGAGGGAACTGGGGTAATGTAGTCTGCAGAACAGAAGGGTGAGGGGGAATTTGTTAGCAGCCTTCAACTATGAGAAGGTGGGTTCCAAAGAGGATGGAGCTCAGCAGTTCTCAGTTGTGGCAGATGATAGAACAAGGAGCAATGGTCTCAAGTTGCAATGGGGGAGATCTAGGTTGGATATTAGGAAACACTTTTTTACTAGGAGGGTGATGAAGCACTGGAATGGGTTACCTAGGGGGGTGGTGGAATCTCTTTCCCTAGGGGTTTTTAAGATCAGGCTTGAGAAAGCCCTGGCTGGGATGATTTAGTTGGGGATTGGTCCTGCTTTGCGCAGCGGGTTGGACTAGATGACCTCCTGAGGTCTCTTCCAACCCTAATCTTCTATGATCCTAGCAATGACTTCCACTCTATGCTGCAGAGGATGGCAAAAACTTCAGGTTTACCTGTCAATCTGACCCAGGTTACAATTCGTTCCTGATCCCCAAAACAGTGGTTAGTTAAACCAGGGGTAGTCAATAGGCAGACTGTAGGCCAGATACAGAACGTCAAACTCTGAAACTCTGGGAAGCCGCGGGCAGTTAGTGTGGGTGTGTATGTGTCTCGTGCAGGTAGAAGAGTGACTGGCTATGTGCTGGTGGGCTTGGGGGAGGTGGTGGTGGTTGGGGATGACTGGTAAGTGGGGGAAGGCATATGCCCCCCACCCCCACATGGCCCCCTGCTGGGCAAACCAGGACTCCAGGTTTCAGCTCAGGGTTTCAGCTTAAGCCCCAATTCCTTGTGCGCTGCACACCAGGCAGGGCTCCATTTAGGGAGGGGGGCACCTTCTGCCCCCAAATTATGAGTCAGTCCCGAGCGCCATCTTCCCCAAGCCCACGAGCATGTGGCCACTCACCCCTCTACCCACATTTCCATGGAAACCCAGTTTCTTATTAACCCTCCTCTTGTCATTATTTTCTATAAAATTCATTTATTTTCCTAGCAGAAATATTCATCCTCCACATTTTTTGCTAATGGGAATTCTTTTCACTGTTTGTTTAATTTCAGGAGTGACTTATTAAGGAGGATTTCTCATGTATCTCCTTGGATTTAATGAAGGTTACAAATCTGAATTAGGTTTTGGAACAATCTTGTTGCTGATCTCAGAATATTCTCTTGCTGGTTTTCCGCTTTCACCATGTCAGGTAGAACATTCAGTGTAAACCCCCCATCAAACAGCCTGTCATACCCAGAGGTGACCCAACCTTGTCTCTTGGTTTGTTGTATCTCAGCTTCTCCCTGTGATGAACCCTGGAAACTGCACAATTTATCTGGCAAGAAAAACTTCCACTACGGGGAAGACTTTCAGAAAGGATTTAATATGAAAAAGGCAAAAATCAAGCTGAAGAAATTATAGGTAGAAAAAAGCAGGAAACTTCCACCCCCTTCAAACAATGGAAAATTATACATAGAAAGTTTATGAACCTTTTCCAACTCTCACTAGTCTTTCCTGCAACTTCTCACACATCTTTTAAAAACACCTGCTTGGTCCATCTACCAGGAAGGGACTGCCTCTAGGCCATCACAGCAGAGGGAGCATTTCTGAGAGAAAGAGGCGAAGCATTTACATCATCACAAGGTTATTTTTTCCAGTGAAATCATCCTAACATTTATTCCCCAGAGTCAACATGTTCCACATCATTATAACCTGTGTCTCCAGGAAGTGGGAACGGGATTTTCCTGTCCCTCCCTGAGACAGCTTCACTCCTTAGCGAGTGCATATGCCCACCTGAAAATACCAAGGGAGAGACGTACAGTCAGTGGATCCACTCTATGGTGATGTGCACCAGAAGAACAAGGTGGAGCTTACAGCAGTGGTTCTCAAACTTGTTTGATCACCCCACTCCTTTGTGTCCATTATAGGTGACACCCCTGACCCCCATCACACAAGTACGTACACCCATTAAACAAACCAACATGTCACTCTCACTAAATATTACAGGCAGTAGGGCATTGAATCAAAAAGAGCCATTTCAGTAGATAGCTCCCTGTCCACTGCGCTCTGAAGGCAGATCTACCACCAGCAGCAGTGGAGAAGTAAAAGTGGCAACACCAGACTCTGCCTTCCTTACTTCTGCACTGCTGCTGGTGGCTGTGCTGCCTTCAAAGCTGGGTGCCCGGAAAGGAGCCTCCACTCTCTGCTCGGGCTTCTCATGTCACCCCAGAATATATTTCATGTGCTACAGCTGAGAGTCTCTGCTCTACCGTAATGGTTAGGAATTGTTCCCCCTTCAGTTTTCTGGCGGGTCTATGACAAGTTCTCATTTATCATCTCTGTAAATAGTCTGGAAATTAAAACTTTTGGTTTCCAAGCCATCTAACGTTGCCATGTGAGAACTCTATTTACCTGTTACTTCATGGAGAAAACCCAAACACTTACCAACTGGGAATGCTTAGTTAAGAACATTGTAACTTTCATTCTGCCCTAACAATGAACATAAGCACGTTATTCTTATCAAGTACTAAGCAATGCAAATTTCATCACCACTGCACCTCCTGTGCGTGGCCGACGGTGTCTTTGCTCATGGCAAAATCGGGAGGGTCTTCTTAACACTGATGCAACAGTCACAAGACTTTGGTGTATAAGATTGTGCCCAAAAGATACACGTGCAGTGAACTGGTGGGAATCCATAAAATCCAGGGCATGGCAGACACAGAAAGATTGGAACCTAGGGGCAGAAAGAACCCAGGTACTTTGCTGGTTTGACCACAAAGTACCACCCAGCAGATACCCTGCTATTCCTAGTCCCATTGCAGGCACAGAACCCTATGCTTTGTGAGAATGGAGAGAAAAGAGAAGTAGAGATTATCTCATCGGTGCTGGTTTGGCCAGGGCTGTCCCCTTCTGTGTAGCCCACATTTCCAGCCCTCCCATTCTGTAGAGACAGTGTGACGTGTAAACAGTTCTCCACTCACCTGACTGTGAATCCCTGTCATTTGCCCCAGTGCCTTCCTCATCATTCTGCCCCAAAGCAGGGTCACCTTCAGAGTCAGACACTTCTCTGGCATCATCGTAACCATCCCCTGGGACATCTCCAGGCAGGACAGAGACAGCTGATGTAAAGATGTGAAGTAATTAAGAGAATAGTCACAGTGAAGATAAACTATAAGTTGCAGATGCACCAGCTTCATTGGTCCCTGGGGATCCCTCAGAACTTCCACTCTCAGGGCGGAGAGAGGAGCCCTCCTCTGGAACCCCCAGAATGGGGGATTTCACAGATCACATTGATTTGATACATTTCAATAGCCCGTTGAGAGATCCTAGAACTCGCAGATGAGCAGGGGGAAGGGGAGTTCTTGAAAGAGGTGACTGGGATCTAGCCTAGAGGGATTGCTTCACAAAGGCATTTTATTACAGTTATTAACATGTGTTCTCCTGATAATATTTACCCCATAAACTGCCATCAGTCTCCAACATACTGACACCACTGGGAGCCGAGCCAGCTAATAAGGGTACAAAATTGCCCTTTGGGTGAATCTGTGTCATAAACATAAAGTAGCCTAGAATTCCTGCTTACCTGTAAGGGGTTAAGAAGCTCAAAGAAACCTGGTTGGCACCTGACCAAAAGAACCAATGGGGACCGAAGATGCTTTCAAACTTGGGAGGAGGGAAAGTTCTTTGTGTGTTTTTTTCATTCACTCTGTGCTTTCAGGGAAATCAGACCCATTTCTTCTTTCCATCTATCTATAACCTTTCTAAACAGCAACAGTAAGTAGTTTAGCCAGGTAAGGTGGTTTAAGTTTAATATTTGTGTTTTTTCCCTTGTGAATTTCTCAATTTTGGGGGGATATCCCTGTGTTTTCTCTGTAACTTTGAAACTCAGCAGAAGGAGGAATTCCTTTGTGGTGTGGGTTTTCCTTTGATTCATTTTGTGATTACAAAGTGTCTTTTTTCACTGATTCCTATAAAAATTTTCTTCTTCTTTTTCTTCTAATTAAAATTCTTCTTGTAAGCATTTGACTGCTTTGTTTCCCATTGTGTAGATCCAGACTTCTGGATCAGGCTCACCTAGCAGGATTGGTGAGGGTTTTTTCTCAAGCCTTTCCCGGGAAGGGGGGTATTGGCTTTTGAGGGAATTTTTTTTGAAAGAGGAGGCTTCAAGTGGCCCTGCCCCTAGTTCTTGGGGTAATACTTGATGGTGGCAGCATACTGTTCCAGACACAGGATAAACTTGTGTCTCGGGAACGTTTTAACCTAAGCTGGTAAAATACACTTGGGGGGCTATTTCTTTTTTCATACGGGTCCCCAAATCTGTACCCTAGATTTCAGAGTGGGGAGGCAATCCTGACAATCTGCATGTCCCACACCCCCCCGGTCACAGTGTCTATAAGCTGCTATAGCAGAATCCCAGGAAAGGTGGGTGGGGAACATTGAAGCACTGATGACGTCTCTGCTTTGATGTGCCCCCGTTACAAATGGTGAGTAACTCTAATGCTCATGGAAGTGAGGGTCACAGGGCAGTGAGCCCCAAGCAAATACTGCGTGGGCAGCTCCAGAGTGAACTGCTCCTTCCATCCCTGCAATTCGTCTCTGACATGAGCTAGGGAATCAAATGCTTCCTGACTCCTGGAACTCCACACAGCTCTTGTAATGCACCTGGTCAGCGCCCCCAGTGTTACGCGAATAGACAATACTGGTGAGTGAACTTCCTGGTTTTCCTAACAAACCACTGTTGCCCAAGTGGGAAACACATTTAGTTTTTCATCAGGGTGACATTGCTTTCAGCAGGCGGATTCACTGCTCACCTCGGCTGTCTGGAGTATCGGGCACGTTGTTCAAGGCCACCTCCTCCACGTTATCGTAATCCAGCTGAGACCTCACCGGGGAAGCTCCCTCTGAAACAGCGAACACCACACTCAGCCCATGGCACCAGCAGTGTCTCTTCAGCACAGGTGACCATTACAACTAAAGCTGGGATGTGGGAGGGGAAGTCAGAGGGGGCCTGTGGTGAGAAGGGCATAAGTCAGAGAACTACAGTGAAACAGGTGTCCCCGAAGTAACTCAGGGCCGATCCTGCCCCTGCAGAATCCAACAGCAGCTCTTTGACGTGTTTCACTGGGAGCAGGATCTGGGCTTGGGCTGAGATAACAGGTTGGGACACGGGCGCTGCCAGGCCAGAGCCGGCCTGTGTGAATCCAGCTGATCTCGGCAGACAGGTTTGAATTTTCCTGTTACACTGGGGAGGAGGACTCTCCCCTATGCAGGAATTAAAGCTCCCACTGGGAGATGACTGGCCTGATCTTTTGTGAGCTTCTGCTTTCCAGAAGCCTCTCAGGCAGCCCAGGGCTCAACTTGGCAGCGCTCCAGCTTCTCAGCAGAACTGGCTCATCTGCCCAGTGTCTCCTCCCACAGCCACAGGCTAAAATCCCATAGGGCCAAATTCATGGACTCCTTTGAGAGCAGCTGGGGTAGAAATGCCTGTTTATAATTAGAGATGGGCCTAGGCCAGGAAGTTCACATCCAGGGGTTTGTTTCAGCTTTTTATAGAGGCAGGTGCCAGCTGCAAAACTGAGGTACAGAACTGGGGTCAGAATCTGCAAATTCCCCTTCCCCAAAGTTCTAGTGGGTTGAGACTCAGCCCATCTGTAATTATAACACAGGACAATCTTCCCTCTCTCTCAGCGATGTGAATTGAGCTCCACTGGGCTCTGACCCCTTCATCCAAAGAGACTGACCCGTCTCCTCCATCCCTTCACTGGGGAGGTCACTGGGAGCCCCTCCCAGGAGTGTGTGCTCAGGAGATGGTCACATGTTCCCATCCTGAGATTCTGACATAAATCTTGTTTAATGGGATTACTCCCGACCATCTAAAATGGGAATTGTGTGAGGGGAAATGGCTGCGATTGCAGAAAGTGTCACGGAAATTCTGTTTTCTTCCCAAATTTGGGCCTCAAAGCCTGAGTCTGCCCCTCCACCATTATCTTGTTCTGATCCAGGATCGTTTCCCCCTTGCTGTTCCCGGTGTAATATTGCAGCTTTGTCACTGAATCATCTGAATAGGAGACTGGAAAAACAAAAGCCAGAAATGCATCAGCGTGACAGCAGCAGAACTGTGGAACTGGGAACACATCTGGGGCTTGGAGCAGGATTTTTGACCTCAGTCTGGTCCTCCTTCTAGAGCAGATGCTGAATCACAGCCACTCTGAGTGGTGAGAAGCTGATGCAGAGTCCCCAAGAGAAATGTCCATTTCACTGTGGAAAATGTGACTGAGAGGATGATACAAGCTGACCTAAAGGATGCTGGTAATTCACCTGTGGCATGAGTGAAGGTCACATTTCTCGCTTCAGGCCCAGGGAAGTTCCACAACAGTTCCGGCCACCTCAGCCCCAGAAAAGACTCCTCCTTAACGTCAAATACCCACCTCCCCCATTAATCATAGAATCAGACAACATTCGGATTAGAAGAGACGTCAGGAGGTCATTTAGTCCAACCCCCTGCTCAAATCAGTACCAACACCAACTAAATCATCCAAGCCAGGGCTTTATCAAGCCGGACCTTAAAAACCTCTAAAGAAGGAGATTCCATCACCTCCGTAGGTAACCCATTCCAGTTCTTCACCAGCCTCCTAGTGAAATAGTGTTTCCTAATATCCAACCGAGATCTCCCCGACTGCAACTTGAGACCATTTCGCCTTCTTCTGTCATCTGCCACCATTGAGAACAGCTGACAATCAAGACAGCTTTTTATCCACCTTATAGTTCATTCATCCAATCCGTAATTTTTTAACTTGCTGGCAAGAATACTGTGGGAGACCCCATCAAAGTCTTTGCTAAAATCAAGATATATCACGTCCATTGCTTTCCCCATATCCACAGAGCCAGTTATCTCATCATAGAAGGCAATAAGTTTGGTCAGGAATGACGTGCCCTTGCTGAACCCACGTTAACTGTTTCTGGTCACCTTCCTCTCCTCCAAGTGCTTCAGAATGGTTTCCTTCAGGCCTGGCTCCATGATTTTTCCAGGGACTGAGGTGACGCTGACTGGTCTGCAGTTGCCTGAGTTCTTCTACTTCCCTTTTTTAAACATGGGCACTACATTAGCCTTTTTCTAATCTTCTGGGACCGCAGCCAATCTCCACAAGTTTTCAAAGATAATGGACAATAGTTTTGCAATCACATCTACCCCTTGGATACATTAGATCTGGACCCATGGACTTGTACCTCCTCAGCTTTTCTAAATAGTCCTTACCCTGTTCTCTCACCACTGAGGTCTAATCACCTCTTCCCCATAGTGTGTTGCCCAGGACAGCAGTGTGGGAGCTGTCCTTGACTGTGAAGACAGAGGCCAAAAAAGCATTGAGCACTTCAGCTATTTTCACATCATCAATCAGTCAACCATCTTGCCTTGTTCTTTTCAGATTAGGTTTATATGCTGGCAAACCAGGTGCCAGATCACGCCAAGCCCGGTAGGTCTCAACTGAACACTGACAAATACACAGGTGGAACCAGTCTGGCTCATCCATGTTACTGTTATAATAGTTGTTAGAGTTATAAACATGTACTCGGTGTTTAGATTTTATGGAATGCTTGTAAATTTCATCTCCTCACTAATAAATCCTTAGATAGTTTATTACAGGACTGGCTACAAGCATCTTTGGTGTGAATTCTGAGGTGCAATTGACCTGGAATCAGTGGCTGGTCCTTTGGGACTGGAAATAACCTGAATGCTCTTGTGATTTTTGATGTAAGGGACCTTCTAGCGCAAAGGTAAAGTCACCTAGCTGACAAGATAGACCAGAGCATAGGCACCGACTTTAGCTGGCGCCGGTGGGTGCACGTGTCCTTCCACCTCCAAACTGTCAATGACTCAATCCCTACCCAGAATTTAGGTAAATGTTTGGGATTGTCTATTCCTATTCCTTACGTCTCTCTGTGCTTAAATCGAATGAACTGTAGTTGTAAATAAGATCATGCTTACTTGTATCAATTTTCAGCAGCTGGAATGCCATGTTCCCATTGAATTATTCCTGGCACTGCCTGGAGTGAAAAAGTTAAGTTACCACTGCTGTAGGTTCTGAAAACCCTGGGTAACAGAAGTTGAGCAACCCAAGAAAAGTTTGGAGTAACCCAGTGCAATGGAAATCCCAAACTGGAGATATGTCACTCAACAATTTCAATGAGTGATCATCGTCTGTGCATCTGCCACATCTTTGTCAACAATCATGTTTGGGCAAGATGGAATTTTGTGAAGACTTTTCCTCCAGCAAGAACAGGGAGCAGTTGGTTAACAGCAGGCTCTGGGTAAGAGTGCTTTTAAAGTGCCTTGTTCAAAGTGCCCTTATAATCGCCACAGATTCTCAACTTGAGTATGGGTACTTGGTGTAGCCCATTTCATATCTGTAGCTGGATCAGAGATTCCCTCTGCAATGAAACTTTCTAGTTCTGTGTCAGTCTTTGGATGTAGGGCAAATGGCACATTCCTGATCTTCATGTGGATCGGCATGATTGTCGGATCCAGGTGAAACAACTCTGCAGGTCCTTCATAAGCTCCCGATTCTTCAGAAAAAACTTGAGAGAATTCACCAGTGATCTTTCTTAGTTGCTCTTTGATGATGGCATAGATACCTTGGATGTTGATTCCCAACTGTCAACCACTTCCTGCCCAAGATGCTTTTATGTTGACCTTTTGTGATGATGAGAGGCAATCTTGCATTGAAAGAGCCAGAGCAAATATTCACATTACAGCTTCCGATGAGGTCAACATTATGTCCATTATAATCTTGAAGGCTGCACAATGGAGGTGACAACTTACGAGGACAATGCGAGAAAAACTGACAGAACGTGTCTTCTTTGATGATCGACAGTACTTACCAGAGTTGACTTCCATTTTGCACTCATGGGAATTGATAAACACTGTTGCAAACATTTCAGAACCTCAAGATTCCTTGTTGCGGATGGCTCTAAAGGTAGTAACGCTTCGTGACATCATTGTCAGAGGAAGCACCAAGTATGTTTGATGCGGGAGAATGAGAATATTGGTCATTGGTCACTGTTCTTTTGTTTCATGCTTTTAAGCTTTGATTGGCGGACTCTCTCAACATAATCGTTCTTTTTGCAGAAATGTCACTTTGTCCAAACAGAGTGTTGATGCTGTCCCCCTTAGCCTGAGCAGTTATTCAGGTGATTAATCTTGGCTGATGACATTAATGTGATTGAGTTCCTATTGTTCCACTGAGTTTGTCAATGATGACAGTCTTTCTGATTGTGAACTATAGCATCCATATTGGTTGCCATGACACAAATTTCCTGAGTGATGCTGTTTCGGCGGCCAAGGCCTTTTCCTGAGGGACAGTGAATGTCAAATTTGCCTCAGCAAGGAGATGGTATTGAAACACTTTCTTCTGAACTCCACAATCAAGGTGATCTCGCAGCATGTCGGTGAGAACATTACCAAAGTTACAACGTTCAGCGATGCGATGCAGCTTGGCAATATAGGTCACGATGCCCTGGTCAGATCAGTGATTTCGTTTATGAAATTGAAATCTCCAAACAGTGACAGATGGCCTAGGTGAGAAATGTGTCTTCAGCAAGACTATGATTATGTCGTATGCCTTGGTCTGGGTGAAGCAGGTGCAATGAGTGATCTTATAACGAATGTCAAACGTCGTGGACTCACAGACTGTCAAGAGAACAGTCTGCTTGGATTAGCAGTCACCTATCTTATTTGCTTCAAGATAATAAGAAAATCTTTCTGAATAAGAATGGCATGATTCAGGGTGACTTATGTGAAAGTCTTCAGTGTGTCCTGGCATGGTCATTTCATGTCAAAGGCAAACAACATTGGTTCAGATGTCAAGATGATCCCTTTAAACTGGAATATTTGCTGTTCATTTCTGAGATCACAATTTTCTACTGAGGTGGTTCTAAAATCCTGCTGCTTGTTTTTAATCTTCAATAGGATACCATGCTGGTGGCCAGAAAAGTTAGGGGTTGTATTTGTGTGGTGAGGAATACGTGCGATCTCTCAGTCAGCAGCAACAATGAACTCTTATATCTTGTGTGTCAAGAAAATCAAATCTACAGATGAACTGGCCACTAGCAAGGAGGAAACTTCACTGAATGCCGAGCAAAATACTTTTCTTCTAGACAACATCTGGCAGGCACTAACTGTAGCACCCCTAGTGAGTGAATTCCCCTACATGAAAACATTCTCCTAGGCATACATTACATTCACCTAACTTGTTTTAACCAAAACTTGCACACAGCTCCAATCACAAGCTCACATGGGAGTGAAGCTGCAGTGATTTAGCTCTGGGTCAGGGTCTCAGAATGGAACGTGACTTTCATATTTGTTCCCTGTTAAGATTGAGACTCACAGACCTGAGCGACAACATCTCCTGTTTCTCTCTCATCAGGTTATAATCAATCTCCTCATACACGGCCTCAGAGAAGGGATCCAAGGCTTTTCCGGAACCTGAAAATAAAGGACAGGGTTGCACAGGGTCATAGAAATCAGAGATGGGAAACTCTATGTGATCATCCAGTCCCTCCCCTGGGCCTAGTGCAGGACTGGTCCCTACATCACATTTTTACTGATCTGTCCAAGCGAGATTTAAATGTGTCAGGTGACAGAAACAACATCCATTTCCACAAATCTTTTTGATGATGGCTCCAAAAGCTAATTCACTGTCAGGAAATTTCTTCATTTTAAGCTAAAATGTTTCCTCTTTAATCTCATCCCATTATTCCTAGTTATTGCCCTTTGGAGCATCTTAAATAATTCTTCCCTCACGCTGGTGTTTATACCCATCTATAAAATGGTGTTAATACTTTTTTCCATAAGTTTAAGACCAGAAAGAAGAATGAGAACATCCAGTCTGACCTCCTGTATAACACAGGCCTCTATACTTCACCCAGATACACCCATGTGTGAGCCCAAAGTCTCATTTAGACTAAGGCATTTCAGTCCTCAGGAGAACAAACTGTTGTGTGCCAAAGGCAGAGAACAGAAAGGACTGAGGTATCACTAATGCCCGGTCTCCATGCAATGACAGGGAATTGATTAGGTGAGAAATGCCAGATGATCCCGGAACGCGATTCTGCTCCATGTTCTCTGCCTGTGGCACACAACAATTTGTTCTCCTGATATTCAGAACACCTCTTGTGATTTATATTGCACGACCCTGCAATATCTTTGGGAACCATTGTGTGAAATCTGAGAATGGTTTAGGTATGATTGTGTTTTCCTTCATGGATGAGGGTTAACACAGCTCCTCCATGAATAAAAAACAATGGAGGGTTATTGAAGTGAATCACTGAGATTGTAAACAATTCAGATAGGTACCAGGCCTCGGGGTGATTTGCATGGACTGGTTCAAACTGGGTTCCTGAGACAAAGAGACAAAGAAAGACTTTGGGTAGAAAAGGCTGAGTTTAAACCACTCAGGGACTTTGTTTTGATTCACTAAAGGAACAGGATCTTCTGCACACGGGACGACCAATGCTGAATGGTTTGAAGGGACATTGCTGTACCAGGCTGCCCATGAGGAAGATGGGTGATTTCTGGTATGTTCAGTGAGTGTGGAGGAATTTTGTATTTTGTGTGTGTTTTCTCTGTGAAGCTTTTATCCTACTAATAAGGTGCAGTCAGCTGAGAAAGAGTTGGGAGGTAATTTGTAACTGGTGGCAATACACTGTTCATAGCACGTGGAGAGAAAGCACAGCACAGGACTGGCCTTTAGGCAGCCTGGCTTCTGGGGGTATCACAATGGAAGGCAGGAGGCTGTGCAGCCTTTAGACCCTGGTCAGCAGGAGATGGGACGGAGGGTCCTCTCCAGAGACAGGTGATGACTAGAGCCTGATGTGTGATTTAGCACTGCTGGAGTGCACCACGGGGAGGGAGCAGGGGTGTGTGTAAAACAGGTGTGTGTTCCCTTCAACTGTAACACTCCCTAACTAGTACCATCTCCAGAGTCCATGTCTGGGCTGTTCCACTGCCAGACAGTTCATGAAATATTAAATGAGAGAGGAGTTAACAGGCACCCTCGGCCACCCCACCCAGCCCGGTATCGCCCCTCACCCTGACACTCTGCAGCCCTCCTGCTATTGCAGAGGCATTTCACACCATGACATCAATCAACACTCACCTCTGCGCTGTGCACTGGCACTTCGCACCTGCACCCCCAGGATGATTAAGACCAGGCAGAGCAGGGCCCCCAGGATAATGCAGACGACCACGGGCACCGTGACTCTCCCACTGTCCATCTGAGGACGGCGCGGGGTAGCTGGGTGGAAATGAACATGAGACAGAGAGAGATTATCCTGTGAGAGTTGGGGGCAGGGGGAGCAGGGAGCTCCCCAGTCACTCAATGCACAGCCCGGGACAGCAGGGTAACAGGCTGGGACACAGTCTGTGCACCAGTGGGGAGCTCTCAGGCTGCTGTTTAACTCATGGGCACTGTCCTGTCAGTTGGAGCCAGCAGACAGGAACTGTCCTGCTCAGCAGGGTCTGAAGCTCCCCCCGCTCCCCCGGGTGTCATTTGCCCATCACTTTCACAGGCCATGGGAAGGAGTCCTTCCCTCAGGCTACAGCTTGCAGCTCATCCCCTGTGACACAGTCCCAGGGAAATTTAACCCTTGATGGGAGGAGGGGGATATTTTACCTGGGGTATTCCGAGAATCTGTCATCTGTGTCACACCTGCAAAGGGAATGGGAGGAGAGTTGGAGTCTGAAGTGAGAGGGAGGTGACATGTTTGTCACAGGGTAGCGTCACCTGAGAGTCCCTGCGGATCTCCAGATGTCTCTTCGACAAACTCCCTCACAGCAGCACAGGGCCTGTGTGTTAGTGATTTAGGGCCCAAGTCCCTTGTGCCCTGTGCAGCAATGAGGACTCTAGTAACAACCCAGCACGCTGGGGCCTGTGGTGGATGCAGGGTTATGTGGGACGATGCCTGAGCCAATCTGACCCCACAAAGGTTCCACCTCACAGCATCAATGATGCTCCAGCACTCAGGAGATGGGAGCGCCTGGTCTGTGACCAAAGGGATAGGGGGATGGGCTGATCCATCCTCCTCCACAAAAATAACAGCATGTAACAGAAACATCACTCACCTGAGCAATTCACGGCAGCATCTTCCTTATGGTCACAGTTACTCTCATCCCAGGGCTTGGCAGGACAGTCCCAGAGAGATGACTCTGTCCCTCTGCAATTCAACATCTCCACCCAGATGGGACCAGTCCCCTCACCGAATTCAGCCTTGACCGGGGCAGATACAGCAGATCCACAGCCCAGTTGTTTACACACAACGTTAGCATCCGCCATGTCCCAGGAGTCATCACAAACTGTTCCCCAGGAGCCACGGTACCAAACCTCCACTCTGCCCAAGCATCTGTCCTGTCCTCCCACAACGCGTAACTTCTCCTGGTCTGGAAATGCAGAAACCCCACGTTACTGGGACAGCTGAGAAAGTCCTTAGGGACCAAGCATGAGACAGTGAGAAGCAGAAATACCTGTGCAGATCGTAGAGTTCGGGCATTCGGCAAACAGGCTCTGAGTTGGTTTTGCTTTCATTCCTATGGAGAGAAAAACCTGAGGTGAATGCACTGGGTTGTGTGTGTGAAGTGTGAGTAGCATTTACCTGTATTTTAACCCCCTAATTTCAGCACTGAATGAACTGAAGTGTGAACTCTGGGTCATTTAATACCTAATTAATTTGCTATTCAGCTGTTACACACACAGGCGACGTGCACACAGACTTGTGAGGGATTCCAGTTCTGACCCAAACTGCACAGTCTGGGCCCATTTCTGAATGTTTATCCCAAAAGGATTAATAAGCACAGAGCTGCCTAATGACGGTCTCTTGGATCTCACATTAGGTTAGTGCACTGTGTTACACTGGTCTCTTTTAGAATTAATTGATTAACTTCCATCTTTGTTGTTAATCAGACAAATTCTTATTCATTCAAAAGACCATGAAAAAATGTTTGTATCTTGTGCTGAGAATTTAAATCTGCCTACACTGAGATGTGAACAACAAGTTCTGTCCAAACCCCTCTATTAATTGAACACATCGCGTACATGTGTGTGTTTGCACATGCGTATGCATTAGTTTCAGAATTACCAGTGCAAGTAATATGGGTCTCTTCTGCTCGGTTAGCACATGACTTTGGATCCCAGGGCTCTGATGGGCACTGCCAGAGGGAGCTGTGCTGCTCACTACATACAACTTGGTCCAGCCATGTGGGACCAGAACCTGCCCCATATTCAAAGTCTCTTGCAATCTGCCCTCCAGCTCCACAGTTCAGCTGTTTGCAGACAATTGCTGGGGTGTCTCCAGACATCTGATTGGAGCAAATGCTGCCCCACGTGCCATTGTAGAAAATCTCCAGCCGCCCAGCACAGTCACGGTCGCTCACCAGCCTCCGATCTGTGAATTCTGGAAGGAAATGCACAAAAAGGGCATTTAAATAATCTGATTGTGAAATGAACTTGGGCATGAAAAGTGAAATCCCAGCGATTGCTAAAGATCCTGCACTTCATTCTGCAGAAGTAACTGCTAGAGAACCACTCCAACAATGAGAGACTCTTTTAGACACCACAGGCCCATTAAAAATGCAATGGGCATCTCCAGAAACCACCATTTGCCAGCAGCTACATAGAATTCAGTTAAAGCCAGAGAGGATTGTGACATTGGCAGGCCAGATGCCAGCTCTTGCCCAAGCATTAGCTAAGAACTGTCAGTCTTGTAGCTGGAGGTCAGACCAGGTCACCGGTATGTTAGTTTTGCTCAAAACAGGTATTAATCTTGTAAGAATGTGTTTAGTGTTTAGACTCTGTGAAATGGTGGTTAGTTGCTGCAGAAATTAATCTCACTTGTAATGTCTGTGGTCCATGCTACAAGAAAATATGTAAGTTTTGATTTATAACTAAAAATGTTGGCTCTGAACCTGTGAACTCAGGCAGGGGAATCATCCCCCCATCCATCCCCAAGGACTATCAAAATCAGATGGGCCATCAAGGATCATCACAATATAAAGGATTGGTCAATGGCCCTATCACACCCATGGAGCAGTACATGCAAAAGGCCTCGTCCCATCGCTTTGACCCCCCTGCGTTATTCGCTCTCCCCCACCCTCACTCACTTTCACTGGGTTGGAGCAGGAGTGTGGGGTGCAGGAGGGGGTACAGGGTGCTGGCTCTGGGAGGGGGCTCAGGGCTGGGGTTCAGGGTGCAGGAGGAGGTTTGGGATGTAGGAGGGGGTTAGGGGTGCTGGATTTGGGAGGGGGCTCAGGGCTGAGGGTTGGGGTGCCACCTCCTGCTGGCCAGCACTTACCTGTGGCTGCTCCCAGTTGGCGGTGCAGCATGGCTGCCGTTAAGGCAGGCTCCCTGCCTACCCCAGCCCCACATTGCTCCCGGAAGAGGCCAATGTGCCCCTGCAGCCCCCTGGGTGTGGGGGGGGGGGGGGGGGGGGGCAGCATTTCGCTCCACGTACTGCCCCTCTTTGCAAGCACTATCCCCGCATCTCCTGTTCGCTACAGCTCCCCATTCTCACCCAATCAGAGCTCTGGAGGGCGGTCTTTGCCGGCAGGAGCAGCAACGCAGAGGGAGATCCTTGCCCCCCACCCTGCGGGGGATGCTGGCCACTTCCAGGAGTGGCGTGGGGCCGAGGCAGGCAGGGAGCCTCTCTTAGCAGCAGCCATGCTGTGCCGCTGGAGATTACAATTGACTGGGAGTTGCTCTAGGATCGACCATTGATCGCTATTGACCGGTTGGTGCCCACTGGTCTAAGACGACTGTCTGTGACCCCATGGTAAACTTGACATAGTGATTTAGGAGTTCACAGCTGTTACGGGCTTGGTGGAATCTAATTATAGAACACAACACCAGGTTGGGGTGTTGCCTTGTTTTTCACAGTCTGCCCAGAGGTGGGCAGCTAAAACATCCAATAAAACTCAAAAGCAACAAACATCCCCATATATGAGTGATGAGCCCCCTCCTGACATCAGGTTTATCACAACGTCATATCATCGGGTAACCCCCAATCTCCAGAGCCGGAAGGCAAAGTTCTGTAGAAACTCTATCCATGCTGTTTCTCACCCCGATAGATTCTATATCATATTAAACATGAATTGGGAGACGTTAGAGGCTGGTTATTTTATAAACGAGTAAAGAAATCCCTTGTGCCAAAGGTGATCATTACAAGACCAATTCCCACTATCGGACATGCCCAATTGTGAACAAGGACAACTCACTAGACTCAAGTTGTGTCACTCAGATCAGCTTGATAGAAGAATTACCCAGCAGCAGCTGGGTACCCAGTACCAGCTCGTATGCAGCCAACATTAAAGTGTTGCCATGGCAGCGCTTTAACATCATTGCCCCTTTCCCCCCACCAGCAGTCTGCCGACGGGGGTGGGGGGGAAAAATGGAAGCTGCCCCGGGGCCAGTGATTTAAAATTTAAATTACCACTGGAGCCCCAGGCAGCACAGGCCAGGCAGCACGGATGGACTGGCTGGGAGAGGCTGACCCCCAGCCCTGCCCCTTCTGCCCAAGGCCCTGCCCCTTCCAGGGGCCCACAGCTGGGTCCGGTACTGGTAAGTGCTTAATGTTACTTTCACCCCTACCTTGGGGTTTCCTGCTTAGACCATGATCGTTAGTGGCAGAGGCAGAGCTTAGGACTTCCTGAGTAGCCATGAGCCTCTCTTGCAGTAGCAGGATTTCCTGCACACACCCTGCCCATCAGTGCTGTCAGTAAGGGGAGGGCTCCTTGGAAACAAGTTTACTTGATTCATGGGACACAGACAATTAAAGGCACAGGCACAAGGCAAGGGGCACATAGTGCAGAACAATGACTGACTGGCACCACACCTAACTCCTGCTCTTCCTCAGGAGAACTGTTACACATACTTGGATTAAGGGAAACATCTTTAACTCTTTACCTTTGTGTTTTCTCCCATGATGCCCTTTCTGTGTGGAGAAAAACCTGTGAGAAAATCTCTGCAACCAGCACCTGATCCTCCTTCAAATCCCTCCTTGAGACTCTGCTCTGTTGTGATTCCAGAAAAACACTTGATAGTGATTGACTAGTTTGGCAGGAGATGAGGTGTGGCTGTGCCTTTTCCCCTTCCTAACCTCTCCTTATTCTGACCAAACTCCCCGCCCCAATCCTGCCATTCCCCCCTACTCGACCCTCCCACTATTTAAACAAACAGTAATGACAAAACCGGCAATTGCACTAAGGGAGCATAAGGTCCCTACCATGAATCAAATATTAGCCCCTCCCCTTGACCCCTTAATCCCCGCCAACCTATCACCAGAAGGCCCATAACTGGGAGTATTACTTCCGGGGTCAAGCCAGACACATGACTGGAAGCAACATATGTCATGTGACCCCTCTAAGAACTCCTCCGACTGTCCTGTACGTATCAGAATAGGTTTTGCCCCTGTAGAACTGCCTCGAGAGGCAATTTGACCAATTGGGGGAGTTCTGGGGTTGGGTGACCCGTCCAGAAGTGGGTCGTGTGACCCCTCTAAGACGTTCCCCCACTGCCCTCTATCAATCGGAATGGGTTTCAGTTGCACAGGACCTCCTCAGGAACAGATTTGATC